>BQNB010119063.1:4874-20881 GCA_026074375.1 Tanacetum coccineum
GAAGCTCTTAACCTGACTAATAAACGTGCTTAATTTTGCTTTAACTTTAAACCGACATTTTCTAAAAAGAAGCTCTTTCGGAAACGAAAATATTCATCTTAGTTCAGCTTTATACTTAAGTTTCTAAAACGAAATTTTCTCTTACGGAAAATATGTTGCAAAATAAATTAAAAAAAAATTAAAAAAAAAATGAATGATGAAAAATATAAACTGTGGGCTGATAAAGGTTTACTGCATCTTGCCGGCTCACAACCGATGTTGCAGTCTTCAAAACAAAGCCCATAGTGAGATAATAAATGCCAAAGTGCATTCTTAAGTATTATCAATAAGAATTCTCCGTCAGTTTACTTCATCTTGTCGGAGGCGTGGCCGATGTTGTAGTCATGTAAATGATGACGGTATTATAGTATGATTATAGCAATAAATTTAATGGTTAAGATTTCTTTTTCTAAACTCAAGTATAATTTTGAACTAAGAATAACTTGCTCTAAGACTTCAAAAGTTGTTGGTTGCCGTTGGTAGATTATTTCTAGGAATAATCGCACCAATGAGATCATTAAATTTTTGATGTTTGCGTGCTTTGAGTTGTATTGTTTATTTAGCGGTAAATCTAAGAAATTCGGCCTAAAAGGGTGGAGTATCCCGCTATTACATTGCGAACATTCTCCTGTGGGGTCTCAACCTGATAACCTAAGTCGAACTCGGCTGGGATTTATCGAGAATATGCTGGTTGGTGGGTGATCTAGTCTTTTCCCTAGATTTCTTCAGAAATATCGTTATATGCATAAACTATACTACTTTCTAAAACTGTCGATCTAAGTTTAACTTAAAATCAAGCACAATCACACTAATTGAAAAATTGTTGGGAGCGGAAAGTTGACAAGTCATAGTTATAAGTAGTGTTAGCATCCTTACTTGTACTCAGCGGTGATTTCGTTTTTACGCTTAGCTTGGGACTAGTGAAAAATCAGGGACGATGAATTTATCCGTCAGGACATCCATAGATTATTCTATGGGCGCTTCTCATTCTATGATCCCAGTGTTGATAAAATAAAGGAAGTCAAACATGTTAGTTAGTTGAGAAAAGAAAAAGGAAAAATCCAAAAAATTAGGGATAGTTAGTGTAAATATAAAAAATGGTAAAAACGGGACTTGTCGAAGCTATTAATTCCTTAGTTCCCCTTGGCGAACACTTAGCTACTTTTCAAGGTTATTAGTTGAGGGGGATTGAGATTCTTGGTTTTCTCAAATGTTTACTTCATAACATTGCGTGAGGACACGGCAATATCTTAGTATGGGGGATTTTGGTATGTGCTTAATTACACATACCATTTTCCTTTAAAATCGAGCTAAAATGACCAAAAACGTACCAAAAATACATTGTATTTGTATGTTTTGCATTTGTATTGTGCAGATGACGGATATTCAAGAAAAGGACAAAAACAAAGCTAAAACGACAAAACCGAGCACGGGAATGTGAAGAGCGTGAAAAGTCAAAGTCAACCGAAGTCAAAGCCAAAAAGTCAACAAAAGTCAACCCCGGGAAAGTCAACGGTCAAACCCGAAGCCAAAACCGAAGAAATTCTTAATGGGTCACCCTTACCCATCTAATGGGCCGGGGCAGCCCATTAAGGCATATATTGAAGACCAAATGGGCCCAAAAGGCCCAAAACCTTTTATATCATAATCCGGCCCAAGTATAAGCCCAAATACAAGTTTAGGGGGCAAAACTGCCAACCCCCTAAACTTGTATCACCAAAGGACGAGGGATGCAATAGCATGAATAACCATGAGGGGCTGTTCGTGCCAAGTCCCCAAACTAATTCACCACAAGGACGATTATTGCAAAACCACAAGTAACTTGGAGGGACCAAAGTTGCCAATTCCCCAAAACCTTTTCCCCTGCTTTTTATAAACACCAAATTCCCGCCAATTTCACTGTGTAGCTTCCCCATGATCGTGCACCTGCTACACTCTTATGCACAGTGAGTAAAACCATTCCTCCTCCTCCACTAAGTCCTTTGTCCCTTTCTCCCGCCAAAGCACAGGTCCCGCATTAAAGCTCACGTGTTTATCTTCCCCACTTTACCCTGCAACACTCGAAAAACACCAAGGATAAAACCCTCACTCTCACTCCACTAAACCCCTTATTGCCACCTTGGCAATCCCATTGAAAACGCAAAAGATTCAAAGGTCAAGATCATTGGAATTGGGCACAAAGCAAAAAGGAGGGATGGGATGAAAGAATTGAAGCACTCACACATCTAACACAACAAACACAAAAGGCTTGAAGACTCAGCCTATAAAAAAGAGAGAAGACAGAAGATGTGGGGGAGAGTTTTTTTTAGTTTTATCTAGTTTATTTTAGTTTTTAGTTAAAATTACTTTAAAAATGTCTTAAGTTATCTTTAAGTTATTGTATTTTTTTTAATTCCAGCTTTGTACTCATTTTCATTAATACAAGAATCAAGTTCGAGTTTTATCAAATTCTGTCCTTTGGAATTATATTGCACTCAAGCTCATTTTATATCACAAGTCATCTCCTTAAGCTTTTCTAAGTTTTTTTTAACCTGTTTTACTCATTAGAGCTATTCAAATAGCTCTTGGAAGTTTACTGTGTCATTGGAAGCAATGTTATGGTTTTAAGCTTTGGAAGATAAGCCAGAATTGGACGGGCTTATAGGGTAAATTTTATTGGCTTATATTTGTAAGCTAAAGCTTGTAAAAGCTCAATTGAGCATTTATTTTCACTCCTGTCAAGCACAGGACAAGGTTCACTTTCCCTTTACTCTTATTCAGCTTATAAACTTTTCCTGCTTACTCTCAGCTTATCACTGCTTATTTTAATGTTTTTATGCTTAATGTGTTTATACAAAAAAAAACAAAAAAGAAAAGAAAAAAAAAAAAAAAAGAAAAAAAAGAAAAAAAGAAAAAAAAACAAAAAAAAAAAAAAACAGAAAAAAAAAAAAATAAATTAAAAAAAAAACTGGGCCGATTTTCTGGAAATACCAGCATGGCCTTGGTTTAACAAAAACTAAACAAACTAATGTAATTTTGACCCAGCCAGTGGGGGGTTCGGTTGAAAGAGGAGGCCAGTTCCATAGTTCCCAAAGACACCAGCCCACAATACTATCGGCAAGATACTTTTTTCCTCCCCCTCTTGCGTACAAGATTATATAAGTTTCTTCTAACAGTGTCTCGATTGGCCCTACCATTATAGCATATTTTGTTATTAGAATGATCAACGTCAAGTAAATTGCTATTATTGTGCTAGTGATTTTCTTTGGCATGTTTAACGTTACTTGTGATGTTAAGTGATCACTTAACATCATCACAAGGGACATTAAACATTCCAAAAAATAAAAAACGTTAGCACAAAAATAGCAATTTACTTGACATTGATCATTCCAATAACAAAATATGCTATAATCGTAGGGCCAATCGAGACAAAGTTAGAAGAAACTTATATAATCTTGTAGGGGAGGAAAAAAAATATCTTTTGTTGATTTCCTTTGCTTGTTTCCCTTGTGGCCAGGGTGTCTACAAAAGCCCTTCAACACTACTTACAAAACCTTGCCACAAGTTGTATAATTTCTTGTCCTATGCTTCTTTACTTATGGTTTGGAATTGGTGAAGACGCAAGGTTTAAAAAAAAACGAGTCAGATAGTGGTTCGTTGAAGACTTAGTACACTACAAAAAAACGAACAACATTTTTTTCGAGGATGCTTTCCCCAGCAAAAGAAAAAATACAATTCTGAACACCTTTCGCTCCAGCGACATGTCGCTGGGGAAATCCAATCCCCCTCCCAGGCGAAATGATCCGTGGAAAAGGGTTTGATTGGGGTAAGCTTCGATTGGCATAAAAAACGTTTCCCCAGCGACAATACCCCAAAATGCGAAAAGTATGTGCCCCACTAGTATTTTTTTTGGTCAAGGAATTGGTGCCACGGTGGCAGTATATTCCCCCAGGCGACATGTCGCTAGGGGAAACTTCGTGATTAAACCAAATATTAAAGTTCTAATAATAAAATCTATAAGTTAATTACACAGAATTAAATCCCGAGCGACATGTCGCTGGGGAAAAATTTAACTTACCGTCCCCCTTTGAGTTGAACTTTTCAAAACGCTTTTCCAGTTTCACCTCAAGAGTTATGTCTTTAGCGGGATTTTTTCCCCCAGCGACAAGTCGCTTGGGGAAAGCTGCAATTTTTTTTATAACACATCTAGCCTGCACAGCAGCATTTTCATGATTTTTTTTTCCGCGAAAAAATCTTTCATGCACAGCAGGCATTTCTAGATTTATTTCCCGAAAAAATCTAACCAAAACCTGTATACAACTCACCACAAACTGTTGTACCAAAACACAAATAAACAAAGTAAACAGGCTCTCCCGCAAACAAAATACACACACAACTTGTACCAAAACCAAAATCTAATATAGGGAAATCGTCAAAAGAAGCCCGAATATGTCACATGATAGTTTTAGAGGGAAACATACGTTTAAATGTAGCATACAAGGAAAACAAGTCAATAGGTCCACAAGATAAACATAAAGAAATAATGTGTACCATACTATGAACCATATAACAACAAAGAATAACTCCGTGTCATCGCCACCATCCCACCGCACCTCCCCCGTAATCCATCAACAGATCACCGCGCGCGACATCAGAAGAAACTCGCCACATCCCCACTGACGGCTTTTCCCGCTGGCTCCACCTGAATCATACCGAGCAAAAGCATTCCGCGAACCTGTGTCGCTGCCTCATCAAGTACATCATGAATCCGAACAATCGCCCTGCTTCTTGTCAACGGGGTGCGGTATAGCTCAGCCGTAGAGCGAGGAAGACGTATCCAGGCATTACCGGACCCACGCCAGGAATGTGGCCGCGAAGCTTTCCGCCTCCAGTTTCGCCTCGAAGACCATCTGCATTGTTGATTTCTGCAGTGGTGGTGGCTCACACCGTCGCCTCGAGCTCAGTAGCTCCCTCATCCTATCCTATGTAGTAACAATACACACCGTGTAAATATATTAGTCAGGGTTGCAACCATTACAATCGATGATTTCAGTAAAGTAGGTTTGAAAGAATACATACATACATTCCGGAGAGCCTCTAGATCTTGAATACACGCATACCGTTAAACAGGTGTGCAGACGATAGAATCGTGTCGATCTCTGAAGGTTTCCCTCCATGGGTTGCCGACGTTATTTTCGTACATATTTAACAATCTACGCATATAAATATCAAATCTAATTAAAAACGCAAAAATCTTAACAACGCTAAAAAATGTCAACAACTGAACCAAAATGTATAAATCAGATATATAAATATAATATATAAGAGTATGTAAAATCAATAATAATAATAATAATTACACAAGGCAAGTCGAGTAGAATGAGGGATCGAAGACCGAGATCCATGGCGTGAATAACCACTGTGCTCCAATTTGGAAACCGATTCAGCCTATTTGTTTCGGCGTTCAAGTTGAATCGATAATCTCTAAGGCGTTAGGCAGGGTCCATCCAGAAGTCGTTGATAGTAATTCTCCCACTCATCATTTCCTTGAACTCATCGGGTTTGCCCACGCCTGAACCGAATCCAAATCATAAGCTCCATCTCGGGGTCTCTGATCCAATGCTCCCTCTTTTCAAGTATGCCTTGTTGGTGTTATATGATTTTTCCCAAACTGAGCGGGAATGTATCCTTTCGATTCTTCAGGGCCATAGCCATTCTGATCACATAAGCGGCTCGAGTCAACGTAGACCTGCAATCATATACAACACCATTGAACAAACAAGGATTAGAAATATAATTTATATAATTAGAATTTAAATTTTTTTATTTATTTATATGATGAATAAATAAATAAAACGAATTAGATAATATACACAATTAAATAAATGAACATACGGATAATTAAAATAAACATAAACAGGATAACTGACCCCCAAGAGTGGCCATCAAAGCCTGTAATGTAGACTGTATATACCACAACAGAAAAACAACCAGATCGGCCATAGTCGCGCCCCGCTGAGTACCTTCTGCCAGGAAGGTGTAATAACCAAAGTCTACAATCCTATCATCTACCCCGAAGTAGTTCTACCCACTGGGCACGAGTATGGGCCGGTATGGACCAACCGTGTTATACAACACGGTCTTCGAAAAACCTGATCATCAGATAGGGCCGGCCTTAATAGCGGTCACCAGCAATCTTTAATACTTGGTTCTGGGTCCTTTCTCTCATCCTCCGGGTCTACCCTGCCTGCTTTTACTAACGCCGCCAAATTGGCTTTCGCTTCCTTATTCCTGCAAAATCAAGTGAGTGATAAAGTCATAAAAGTTTCAACAAGGCAAAAGCAAGTTCAGATATTTGTATCAAATTTATGCTTGTATTTAAACAATAATACCATAAATTCTTACGTCGGGTTATGAAGCAAAACCCAACGCGCAACCGAATGATGTAGGAAGGTGGACGTGAAGGATCCTCACCAACCACCGTCCCCGCCAATGAGCACGTGCAACATCAGCCATCTGAACAAGAACAATTAGCATAACAAGTAGAAATTCATGAACAAAATAATACAAGGAAAAGCATTTCACAAATCCAAATAATCAAATAAAAATTACACATTTAAACAATCCACAACAAATTCATTCATTCATTCAAATATATAATTGAATTTTTGCAAGTTACACAACACAAGGTTAATCTTCTCTTCTTTCTTCAACTAGATACACTTTCTCAACGCCATCATCATCCATTGATGAAGTCTTCAACATCAAGGAATCTGCTAAATCATAGAGTGAAGTGGGTCTTCATCATCGCTAATAATCATTCGCCTTCGCCATGAACATCAATGATATATGGCGGTGTCGTCAACCACTCCGTTGATTCACCATCGATAAGCAAATCTATATAGAAGGTGACATTATACAAGTCATATACCACTAGTAAAGGTGGGAGATCAGATGAGTTTATGTCCAAATGTATAATATCAGGTTCCTTGTCTCTACCACGATGACACCCCAATTGAAACTTTTTTATGATTAACATGTTTCCGAGAAAAAAAAGCGACCTTCACTTGGTTTATTGGCACGGATCTTCAAAGGTAGAAGACTTTTAACCTTGGTGTTGCGCAGTATATGATCAGTTTTTCCCCACCACTCACCAGAGCCGATGATTTGTGTCAACTAAAACCTGAATCAACTGGGTAAAATGCTCAGATTTCTAAAGGTAAGTTTTACCTTTCTTTGACTCTACCATTGTTGCGAGTGTCAACCACATAAACTCTTGAACAACACAAAAAGACAAACCACCTTTTTGAAAACGACGAAATAATTAACACTATCGAAGGATTTCTTGAAAGAGCTAGTACCATAAGAACATCCTTTTCCTTTCCCCCCCCCGTCAGGGCCAGGTCCGGCACAAATTCGCCGCAGTTTTTGAGTTGTGGCGACGTTCAACATTATCATGTCTCTACGCCGGCTCTGTCACGACATAACCTCACCAAAAGGCAGTCCATCTACTACGCAAAGCGTTTACCTTGTACCCTCACATTTGTGAAGTCCCTTGATGGTCCCATTAGCCAAAGCGAATAACTCGCTGGTTGTGGCTAACCTCTGGAGGTTCTATGGAGATAGTATTTTGTGCGTGACGTTACCCAACCTGAGACTATGAAGAAGATAGGATAAATTTAGAGAACAAAACAATAATTAAATGTTATTTTCACACATTAAGTACACAAAATAAGTCCAAAGTTTACGCGAGCGTCCTAAACCGAGCTGGTGAATTCCTTCTAGCATGGTTTTTTTTTCGTGGAAATAAAACTGAAAAAAACGTTCATGGGTATATGAGAATACGTCGTCGAAATTATAAGTTAAGAAAAAAAAATTACAAAATTAAAAAAAAAACAAAAAACAGGCGTACCTCTGAACTGGGCCCGGGTACGTGTCGCATCTCATGACTGATTGTGAAGTACATAACCATCCTCGCTTTATTGAACTCATTTATGGCACCAAAAGGAGGAAACGATTCTGTAAAAACTCAATCGTATTTGCATACCAGACCGGAACGGCCTGAAACTGAACACGTGGGGGAGGGGGGTCACATTACAATTCGAGACTCGAACGAATTAAATTTCGTGGTAACATCCCGAAAATAATGAGAACTTAAAGTCAATGCTTCTTCTGCAACATAACCCTCCGCGACAAAACGAAGGACCTTTTCCGCGGACTTCAGCTTTATTTCTTACATAACCTTAAGCTTCTTTCATGTAACTTTTACAAATGGAAACATCCACCGGGGGTGAATAGGCCCGCCTTCAATGACCCTCAGAGCTAAATGGATGGGCACGTGAATCATAAAGTCAAAGAAAGCAGAGGATATATATGCGCTCAAGCTTCGCAATGAGAATTTCAACCACCTTGAGACCGAAAAGCTTTCAACAAATCTGTCATCCTCCATCAACAAAGTTGCAAAGAGCAAGTTGCTTAAAAACAAGGAAGATAGCTCTCGATTATCTGGTTTTGCAATATTATATATTCGGGAAGTAATTTTGAAGGTCCATAAGGAAGTAAACGGTTACATCATTATATGACAGTCAAAGAGACGTTTAGGCCCGTTATATTTGTATCATTAAACGGGTCACTTTGTGCTTGAAGCATGATCCGAACCCCATCTGGTAGTTTAACTCCTTTGAATGTACTGACAATCACAAACTTCAGTTTTCTTTTTTCTTTTTCCATGTTCTCTGGTGTGAAAGAATAACGCAGCTAGGGCTTCACGATCATTCCCCTTTGTGGTTTTTGGTTAGCACACAAAGGGTCTTCGAATGCCCAACATATTGCAAGTCGTTGTCTTGCCTTAGCTGTGTCTTTGGATTTGTCATTCATTAACAAAGTGTTTTCAAGATAGCCGTCCAACACATATTTTTCCGATAATGCAC
Source organism: Tanacetum coccineum (assembly GCA_026074375.1). NCBI lineage: Eukaryota > Viridiplantae > Streptophyta > Magnoliopsida > Asterales > Asteraceae > Tanacetum > Tanacetum coccineum. Next base: position 13,823 of record BQNB010119063.1, read on the forward strand.
ATGATGTCCCTAAATTGTGTCTAAGTCAAATAAAAAAAAGACCCAAATACTTCCAAAGCGCTCGGTAAAAAATAGAACCATTAAGTCCAGTTAAGCTCTAGACTTAACAAAACATTAGCGTTTTAATCCTTCACACCCCCATGATACGGATGTTGTACACCCCCCCCAGGCACCACGCGTTAGCAATCTGAGCATGCTGAGACCAGGATTACATCCCCTATGATATTCTTAGGGAGGATCTCTGTGATCGTATCTGCTCATTGAATTCACACGTGAACTTCCCATCCCATTAATATGTGGGGCTTTCCTTAAGAACCCTTTCTTCCTATGGCCAACTTAAGCTATTTTGTTTTTCACACGGCCATAATGGAGTTTCTTCATTACATGTTGGGAAGGGCATTGCCATTGTAAAAACCTTGCCCACTCCACCCAGACAAACTACTTCGAGCAGGAAAATCATTTATGGTCCAAAAACCATCTCTATCGCTTCTCAATCAATGAAATTTTGTCCTAAAACATGACTGTAGTCACAACGACCAACACGCTTTCATTGTCCCATAAAACCTGCAGTGTACCCTCGAATCAAGGCCTCCAGGATAAACATCAAAGTCCTTGCCGGGGATTTAGAGGCCAGGAATTAACAATAACGTCAGCATAAAATTAACTTTCTTTTCATACATAACCACGGAGGCAGATTGTATGTGTGTCAATATCACCCACGGCCACATGCTGTACTCTGACTAAGGTTGCCGAACGGATTAAAAACCATCAGCACTACAAGCATACCACTAACCTATTCGAACAATTCTTGGTTTCTTTTGCTCTCATCCTAAAAATCTCTGATACAATCCACTCATGTCAAACTTCAGAATTGAGCAGCGTAAGTAAGCGAATTCTTCCAAGCTCCACCATCAAACCGGGTGTTGCACATCTTAACCCGGACTACCTGTACACTTTCCCAAGTAGCATGCCAAATCCATGGTCTTTTGCAGTGTAGTCAAGACTTGTACAAACTTGTAATCTAGTGAATGATCTGGAAAGTAACTGCAACAATACCTTCCTAGGTAACTTTTCTTTTGTTAACACCCTGGTGTGTCATCACTCTACTGGCTTTCCATCTACTCGTATTAACAAACAACCGGGACAGAATTGGCAAATCTTTGTAAACTTCTCGCCGAAATAAAGCAAACAATCGTGTTCACAACATGTATCGACTCGTACACCTAACCTCGATCGTTATTAAAATGTCTTCTTATGGCATAGAATGACGGTGGGAACTGTATCCTATTACTTTTCGGGTAAAGCATATTGTAACCACTCTAACAATTTATTTCATTGAATATAAGAATCCCGTCAATTTAAACCTAAAAAAACACCAATTAAAATAGGTTAAAGCCTTTTGACCAATAAAGTCTAAATCGAGTCAAACATGGTGTCACAGAAACCAGGGTATAGCGCCTCCGTTGGCACTGGAATATAACTCTTCAAAACTCGTTACGTGTAGCTTCTGAGTCGTTCGTTACTTGTCTCAACCAATATCTCCTTATGTTGGTTCATTGTGTTCCATTATTCGAGAGGAAATAAAGCAAGATCATCGAGTAACGCAGTCATGTCACTCTCATTGAGAGGCGTTGGCGTAGGTGTAAGCATTGAGGAGCGGTGGCGTAGGTAGAGTCGGTTCACCAACCACCGTGCTTAGTCCCATAACGGAATAAAGTGGGTCCGCACCCGTTATCGGTAATAATGGATCTCCAATCATTCCGATGGTGGTTTGAGAAATAATATATATTTCGAGACATCTTTTGGCCATGGAACATCTAATTTTCCCCCCCGCGGCACTATTCACTAAACGCTGTGCAAATGAGCGACAGGAATTTTTGACAAGGGACCGTCATAAAAATTCTCGGAGGAAACCAACCACGCGGTTTTCCCCTAACCAACTCATTAATCAGCGAATACCATACTGCGTTTTCTAATCTATACATTTAGTTATTTACACGAGAAGGGAAAGGGCAACTAGAATTGAAGGCAATCCTAGATGTTTTTGTTCGACAACTAATGTAACTATGGAAGGCAATCCTAACCCCACTCATTTAATGAATTCGACTCATATATGAATGCGTTATAACCGTTTTACTAATTGAGAAAATTTTGGCAAAGCATTTCCCCTCAACCGCTTCCGCCCAAATATGTTTTAAAAAAAAAACAAAAAGATCATATGTCAGGTAGGAAGTAAAGGAGAAACACGTATCGAAATCCATCGTCAAATAATAAAAACCAATTAATACCCCAATCATATCCTAAATGAGACATCCACAAGTAAAAAAGGTTTCGATAAATAAAATGTGAAAACATTAATTAAAAAAAAAAAAAAAAAGCAGTCCCAAAACTGGGGACTTTCCGAAATTAATTTCTAATACATTATTTCCGGACAACAAAGTTGGGTTATCCTATAGGATGAACAAATTCAGACGGGATTTTCCGAAGTTTAAATCCTCTAAAATCCTAAAAACCCTAATCATAAGAAGGATAGAAAAAAGTTTTTTTATTTAAAACAATCCCCCTAACTGTTATTAAACCCGCAGCCCCGCCAACAAAAATTATGGTTAAACAAACATGAAAAAGTTTTTACAATCCCCAACGACATGTCGCTTGGATAGCTCTAAAGGATCTAAAAAAAAGCACGACCTTATTAAACAAAACACAACCCGCTGCCCCGCCAAAAAAAAAACAGCCCCGCTGGCCCCCGCCAAAAAAAAAAAAAGAACAAAAAAAAAAAAAAACTCACCCGTCCCGCTGTCTGCCCGCCAAAATATCCGCCAACTCTTGCCCCGCAAAACTCCGCTGCCGGCCGCCAAAAAAAAATCCCCCGCTGTCGTCACACAGTGCTCCTCCACCAATACCAAGAATTATCATTTTAGAGGATTAAGAGAAAAAGAATAAAACTTTTAAGAAGTAGGGAGGTGCCCGTAGTGTGGTGGGGTTATGGCAGAGGTGGTGGCGATGAGTGGTGTGTGGTGGTATATAAGTGGTCGATGAAAATGGTGCGTGGTGGTGGTTTTTTTTTGAATAGAAAAAACATCGTCAAAGAATGTTTATTTTTGGTGTTTATTAAAATTAATAAAAAAAATAAAAAAAATAAAATCGGTTTTGGGGGTCGGTCCTGAGAGAAAAGTAGACCTGTTGTATATAAGGTTTTTTATTCCCCAGCGACATGTCGCTGGGGAAACGTATTAAATACCTTTTTAGGACTTGTCAACGCTTAAATTAATTTTATAGTAAGAAAAACTTTCCCTCAGCGCATGTTCGCTTAGGGAAACTATTTCAATTTTGTGGTCGTTTTGCGAAAATGGGCGCCTTATTGAAAAATTATGGAGGGCTAAACGAAAAAAAACTTCCCCAAACGATTGAAATATTTTCCCCCATCGACATGTCGTTGGGAAAGTGTTATCTTAATAAAAATTAATATGTAAAAATTGTAATTACATTTATAAATATAAATACTAATAAGTTTTTTATAATTAATGTATCTTATAAATAAATAACTAAACATAAGGTAGGGTTACAACGACATCTTGAGATAATATTTGAAGATTGGATCCTAGTGAATCATGTTTCGTACTTCGTTATGATATCGTAACATAAGTTAGGGTTACACATTAGAGGTCAATGTATGAAGCCTCAGAAGAGGTTACACCATAGAGTTCAGACGTATAAGGTAAGGGTTACACATTTGAGGTTTAATGTATGAGCTATAGTGGTTACACATTAAAGGTTTAATGTATGAGACTAGTTGATTTGATTAGAAGCTATACACAGCATATTTCCATATTTTTCAAAGCACCATCTTATGATAAGATGATACGGTTATACATTATATGTTTCGAACGATTAGGAGCTAGGTTTTACAACATTAAAAGGATAGTTCAATGTATGACTAGATTGATTGATTAGAACTAACACCAGCATATTTCATATTTTCAAAGCCCATCTATAATATGTTAACGGTTATACATAGATGTTCAACGTTATGAGAATAAGGTTACACATTAAATGTTCAAAAATGTATGGACTAGTTTGATTGATTAAGAAGCTAAACAAGACATAACGCATATTTCCATATTATCAAAGCCCAACTTATGATATGTTACGGTTATAACAATAGATGTTCAAACGGATTTCTTTAGTGAACAGATCATTCTTAAAGAACTATAGGTAGATAACTTAACTAACTTCCTCCAGAAGACAAAATACCCAGCGCGCATTTTGAAAAGATTATGGTAGCCCCTCGAAAGAGTATTTTGCCGGGTGTGTGTTCGACCTACCCCAGAGTCGGGTCTATTGTCATTTTTGACAATAAAGTGGATACGACCCATTGGGTATGTTACGAATCATAACAGACAGTCGAAACATGAATCGACTGAGATCCCAACTTCAATATTATCTCACGATGATGTTGAACCCATACCTAACTCATACATTGAACATGAGATATAATGTTGAAACCCTAACTACCATACATATGAACCGAGTAATGTTAGAATCCCCTAACATCATAACATTGAACCTACAAAATGTTGAACCGTAACTCGTACGGTGAACAAACTAGTAATGTTGAACCCTAACACATAATACTTGAACACTATCATGTTGAACCCTAGCTACATACACAAGACACACTATAATGTTGAACCCAAGCTCATACCAGAAAATTGAACCTATAATGTTGAACCCTAACATTATAGGTTCTATGAATGAAGTATAGGGTTAACATTAGAGTTCAATGTATGTAGTTAGGGAGAGACACATTAGAGTTTTTAATGTATGAAGCTATGGTTACCACATTAGATGTTCAACGTATAAGGTAGGGTTAACACAAATTAGAGGACATGTATGAGCTAGGGTTACACATTAGAGGTTCAACGTATAAGGTAGGGTTTACACAATTAGAGGTTCAATGTATGATTTATGGGCTTCAACATTATAGGTCAATGTATAGTTAGGGTTCATAACATTATAGTTCTTTGTATGAGCAGGGTTCAACAATATAGTTCAAACGTATAGTTAAGGGTTCAACGATAATAGGTTCACGTCGTACAGTTAACGGGTTCAACATTGTAAGGTTCAATGTATGAGTTTAGGGTTCACAACATATAAGTTCAAAAAACAGTATGAGCTAGAGTTAAAATGATGAAAATAATTAAAATGCCAATTGTAAGCAAGGGACGTATGAGCATTATAGGTCCAACAAGTGGTCCGTACACTATATCCGGTAGCAAACTGGACCCCAAGAAACCTAGTTGTAACCTAATTCGTAAACCTAAGGACAAACCACGTTTTAACAAGGGTGCAAAAAGGTTGTTTATTAAGAAACAACATCATCGTGAGATAATATTGAAGTTGGATCCTAGTGATCATGTTTCGACTTCGGTTATGATTTCGTACATAAAGGTAGGGTTACATATTAGAGGGTTCAATGTATGAGCTAGGGTTACAAACATTAAAAGTTCAATGTATGAGCAAGATATCACATAAGAGGTTCACATGTATGCGCTAGGGTTACACATTAGAGGTACAATGTATGAGGACTATGCAAAAGGAAAAGGATACTATAGGGTGACAAATATAGAGATGGATAAGGATAATAAACGTTTTATCGATTTGGTCATATCCGTGTGTATTATGATTACATATCGTGTTAGCTAGGAGTAAATTCAGTTAACTTTGAAGTAAATTAGTATTATGTTGTGGAATAGTTTGGACACAGTAAAAAATAAGCCTAAAAACGTAGATTTGTTTAAAAAGCCAAACGAATTATCCCCACGACATTGGATCACCGCTGGGAAACTAACCCAAACCCGAATCTGTTAACTTATAAACAGGGGCCAGCCTAATAAAAATGCCTGTATAAAAGTATCCCCCCCTCGAACATGTCCTAGGGACAAGTTTGTAACAGTTTAAAACAAAAAAAAAAAAAAAAAAAAAAAAAAAAAAAAAAAATTTAAAAAAAAAAAATAAACGAGAAGGCTAACCACAATTATGGACTAATTACGCACTAAAATATATAGATTATATAAACAATAGAGAAGATGAACCCAAAACGTATCCCTAGCGAACATGTCGCTGGGGAAAAGTCGCTAAACGACAAAATACTCCGACGTGGCATTTTTTTCTCGTTGAATCTTTAGTCAAACGTTATCGAAACGTTTCCCCAGCGACATGTCGCTGGGGAATATTTTCATGAAATTTGATAAAAAATTTCAGCGAAAATCTAAGCGGGAAATTATCCCGCCAGTCTTTCCCCAGCGACATGTCGCTGGGGATACTTTTGTTCATTGTTTAGTGCGTAATTAGTCCATAATTGTTGTAGCGTTTGAACTGTACAACTTTCCCCAGCGACATGTCGCTGGGGAAACTTAACAGGCTTATTTATTAGGCTGGCCCGTTTATAAGTTAACATATTTTCGGGTTTGGGCTTAGTTTCCCCAGCGACATGTCGCTGGGGATGTTCGTTTGACTTTTAAACAAACTACGTTTTTAGGCTATTTTCGGTCCAATATTCCACATACTAACTAAATTTACTTCAAAGTTAACTGAATTTTACTCCTAGCTACCACTATATGTAATCATAATACACGGAATGACCAAATCGATTAACGTTTATTATTAAAACATCAAATTACATTAGAAATCGATAAACACTCAAACATTAAAGCATAACTCATACATTCCAAATGCTAGATTGATTTATCTTAATGAAAAACTACTCCATATTAAGGTTTCCCATCCCATTATAGATCTCGTGAAGTATAGCAGTTAAGAATGACATAATGTGATTGATCGCATCGATTGGATCATCTCCTTTCTGGAACACTGGAACAACTAGACAAGAGTCTGGTTGGGGGAAGTCAGATTGTTGTTGTTGGTAAGCTGTGGGAGCATATTCCAATTGCGGGATAGATGATTGTGGAGAATAAACGTTGTGGTGAACGGAGGATTGGTACTCATTTGATGGATAAGTAATTAAAAGAGGTGTTGATTGATTGGTTGTGAATTACA
>BQNB010119064.1:0-20881 GCA_026074375.1 Tanacetum coccineum
AGAATCGTATCTTTCGCGGGATTTTACAAAATCAAGACAAAACCGTAAAACAAAAATTTTGACTAGTTTGGTCCTCTGCTCGTTCGGTCCTTCTCTAGTTCGGTCCGTCGCTAGTTCGGTTCTTAGGTAGTTCGGTCCTTCAACTAGTTCGATCCTCTCGTTCGGTTCACTCGATCGGTCCTTAAAAGAGAAATCTAGTTCGGTCCTTGAAGAGTTTCGCTCGTTCGGTCCTTGAAGAATTCTCCTCGTTCGGTCCTTGAAGGATTCTCCTCGTTCGGTCCTTGAAGGATTCTCCTCATTCGGTCCTTGAAGAGTTTCGCTCGTTCGGTCCTTGAGGAATTCTCCTCGTTCGGTCCTTGAAGGATTCTCCTCGTTCGGTCCTTGAAGAGTTTCGCTCGTTCGGTCCTTGAAGAATTTTCCTCGTTCGGTCCTTGAAGAATTCTCCTCGTTCGATCCTTCAGAGAGATTGCTCTCGTTCGATCCTATAGAGAGGAACTCGTTCGATCCTTCAAAAAGTTTCCTCGTTCGATCCTTCACAAGTTCACTCGTTTGGTGCAACAGTTTTTTCCACCCGATCGGTTGAACAAGGTTTCCTCTCGTTCGATTGTTGAGTTTTTTCACACGATCGAACCAAACGAAAAGAACACGGTCTTGAGTTTACTAGCTACGAGAGAAATAGAAAAACTAGACAACAATGACGAGATGGAACAAACAAAAATACCGAATGATAAGCTTAAAAAAATATACCACAACCGAATCACAACACCCAACCTTGGCTCTTGATACCACTTGTTAGGATATCATTTCATCACCAAACACAAAAATAAGAAAAAGAGATTTTTAGAGAGAGAAAGATAAAAGGAAATTGGTTACTTGTTCATGAAAAGAAAAATGAGAAGCAACACCCTCTCCATACTTGGAGAGGGCTTTAAATAGTTACAAGAGAAGACTATTCTTGTGGGCTTTGAGTTGGGCCGGTTCTTAACACAAATGGGCTTGAGCCCGACAACTAGGCCCAACTAGCTTAACTAAACTCCCGAAAACTACGTTTTCCTATACAAGGCTCGGGATTGTTTAATGACCATCACTTTACTAAATATCACGGCTAACAATTAAAGGCTTGGTTAAGCCTTTACAAGTGTTAAAGCAAGGAAAAGGAAGGATTAGGGTTTTATTGTGGATTAGGGTTTCTTGGTTGTGAAAGCTTTGGTTTTATATCTAAAAAAGGGTTTAGATATTGTGGTCTACCATATTAAATCGCATTAAGGTCATCTAAAACCCTTTATGAATTTACTTTCATGATTTCATATGTATATAATGTTTATATGGCTCATCACCATTTAGGAAATGTTTTAACATGTAAAATGAATTTTTACTTGTGGCTATGCTTTGATAAACTTTTTCACATGTTATGTGGATGTTAATATGATGTTATAATTGAAGTATAAGTCTTGTACACTCTTGGTGTATGTATAAAAAAGTTTATGTATAAACTTGTTAATTTATGGTTTACTTAATAAGTTATGATTTACAGGTGTTGATACGGACTTATACCATGGACTCTTGGACATATGATGGACAAATGGACACTATTATATGTAACACATATGATATATAAGTTTGAGAAGGATTTGTGCTAACTTTATTAAGTTGAAAAGTTATAAAAACAAGTGTATATAATTAATTATATAAAAGATGTAAAGAGGTTGTTTTGATTCGAATTCAAAATAGTGGGTTTAACATTTTTATAAAATATTACGTCTCATGACGATTCCAAAAAGGTAAGAAACACGAAAAACGGATAAATAACAAAAAATATACGTAGTTTACGAGTTACACGTTAATTAAACGCGTTATAAAAGAGATTTTATAAAAACAAGTTATAAAATACTTCTAATATATAAAGTTTATTATTTTTCACAGATATCACTTAATTTTAGTATTCCAAAACAATTCGGATCATAATTTTTGGATCAATAACGAAGGAGTTATGAATTACGCGAGATTATATACTTAAATGTATAAAAATACTTTTATAAAACTATTTTTATAAAAGTTACTGTTCACATCAGTAAATAACATTTTGAAAACACCATTAATATGATAGAACTTTCAATTACAAAGACGTGCTCGAAAGAATCGCTAAAAACGGAACTATAACGAATAAAATACGACATTTACGACAACTAAAACTATAAAAATAACTTTATAACTGGCGTGAACAGTAAAAAGTACTGTTCACCAGAGGACATGAAATACAAAAATGTCATAATTTGATACGTCGTCTTAATACGAAAGCGTGGACATAAGAAACGTAAGAAACGGGCTTAAAACGAAGAAATTGCGTCGTTTTTACTATCGAACTATTTATAAACGTTTTAACTTTATTAACATGATTTCACTAAAACGATTAGATGGTGATTGAGCTATATAGAATTGTATATGGTAGTAGTTACTCAAAGTGATTAGTACTTATACGACCTATATTGGATTAGGTTGCACTCGATCATTACCGTGACGCATTTTCTGTGATATACTTGATATACGCTCACTCAAGGTGAGTTCATAGCCCCACGTTTTACATGATTTTGTTTTACAAGTTTTTAGGGTGAGAAACATTCATTGTTTTACAATTGGACACAAGTGGATACTTTTACTTTATGATTACGTGTTGCCTAAGTAGCGATAACCCTAGTTGAGCCCATTATCATGAACTGTCAATTACTGGATTGTGAGCGCGAATGTTATGAATAGATCTATTGGGATTGACATCCCCGTTCGGGTGATTAGCTATCACTGGACAAACGAACGTATACCATGTTGAACATAGGATGTTGCGGGTTAGAACATCAACATGGGCAATGTAGGTAATTTATATTGTATTCACTTATGTCGAGCTTCAGTGTCATGAGCTTAGGGCAACGTAATTACATTTATATGATGTCTGCATCTATTGCATTATCATACACTTGGGAAATCTTGTGGTCCTACAATATACGATTTATCAAACCTATGAATTCACCAACATTATTGTTGACGTTTTAAAGCAATGTTTTTTAGGAGGTCAATAAGCACGAGGTGCAAGGGATACATTGGTGGTTTTGATTTGGATATCATGCATTAAAGATTTTGTCGCATTACATTTTGTATATCTGTTATGGGCTAGAAATCTTTGTATTTTGAACAAGTGAACAAGTGAAGCTTCGGGCTTATGTAACAAATACTTTGTTAAATCCAATGTATCGGTTTTAAACGACTTTTTGGTCGTTCTATATATATCTTGTGTTATTGATCATTGAAGTAACACGCCCCGGACCCTTATTCCGCTGCGACCCAATTTGGGGGTGTTACAAACAAAGTGCTTCTTGCCTTTGACTCTGCCCTTCTTTATGTCTTCCCTTCAACACTTGTAGGAGGGATAACAGTCTCATTACCATCAACAGTTTTTGTTACTATAGGTGCATTACCATTTTCTACAATCTTTCATAGAGTGTAATCAATGCACTGTAGGTACTGCTCCATCCTCATCTTCTAGAGATCATACTCACCAGGTTGGAGTATGGGTAGCTTGATGGTTTGAGTAGATTGAGAATCCATTGCTTCTTAAGAAAGTAGACCTTGTGTGTAGTAAAGTTTCTTCTTATTCAAAGCTTCTCATAAGCTCTGATACCACTTGTTGATCCCAATAAAATAGATCGTGCTTATCTTGTATAAGGTTAAGTTGTATAGAATAAATCCAAAACAACTATGATAGAAACTTTAATTGTGAATATCAAAGACTATGCGGAATTTAGTCAATGATACTAAGAAGAATTTTAATGAAACAGTAATGAATAAGATCAATAAGAAACAGTTTACCAAACTTTCAGCCTCAATATAATACAAACACTCTTAATAGTGTTAGGGTTGTTTGTTGTGTTGTTGTTCAAGAATGTCGTTAAACTAGACAAATGTTGTGTTTGAATGTCGTCAACGGATCTACATTTGTCTAATTGAACTTGTCGTGATAGCGTTTTAGTACCCGGCTCGGTCCATAAATATAAGCCAAAATTGTTATTGTAATAATAATCTAAACCATTCCAGCAAAAAAAAATTGCTTCCATAAGCGCCAGCCTACTAAACAAAAAACGTAACCCATTATCAACATATACATTCGGCCCAAGTGGGTTCTAGCTTGGTCTGTTAAAACTTCACCAGAACATCATATTATATAATCATTCTTGGCCCAATTCTTATTTCTAGCCCTAAAGAAATAATCATACCCGGCTTAGAGATAATTAGGAATATATACTACCTCATACCCATTTTATTAGGGCAACCTAACCCTAAACTTTCACACACAAACGTGTGCAGTTACACCTCTATTTTCTCGTTAGCCCTAAACTCATCTCCACTTTCATCCGCCCCTAACATATCTGAAACATTCGATGCATCTATATCCGATTCTTCAATTACATCTCAAACATGAGTCAAAACACTCATGTATTACTCATCTTAGTTCGAACCAATACTCACCATACCCTTCTGTTATTTGGTTTACTTTCAATCGTCTTCAAGATCTTGAAATCAAGGTCTCGGGTAGGTTCTTTCTTTTGTATTGATTGATTTTTGTCGAATCGAAACTAAAGAAGAGTATAACTAATTTGTTATAACTCTTACTTTATTAATTTCGAATATAAACAAAAAGAGTTGAGTTCTTAACAGATCGATGATGATGATTTACTTTTGTGTTCTTGATCATTTGAGGGTAAGAATTTAATTGTAACACGCGAAAGTAATTGAATCTGAGATTGTGTTCATCATGTTTCGAATCTTGTGAATTGATGTAGAGGGATGGAGTTGAGTGATGGAATTTGTGACGAAGGGATTTATAGGTTTAGAGTTAGATTTGGTTTGGCTGTGAGTGTTGTTGATGATGGTTGATGTTGGCTGTAGTGGTTGTTGAAGTTTGTAGATGGGTTCGAGTTTGTTACATCTTGATCTATTCTTTTTTGTTATTTAGTCTTGACTCAGTGAGTTACCCAAGTCAACTCGGTAATTACCGAGTTGACTCGGTTGGGTTTAGATTGGGTCTCAAGTGACACAAACTAGATCGGTTCATACAAGGGTTATGACTAGTTCGGTTCGCAAGTGTTTTTACTAGTTCGGTTCCCAAAAGAATCAACTAGTTTTTTACTAGTTCGGTTCCTACAGGGACAAGACTAGATCGGTGCACAAAGGTTTCAACTAGTTCGGTGACTGTTGGTTGGACTAGATCGGTTCTTGAAGCAAAAGACTAGTTCGAGTCCTTATAGAAAATGACTAGATCGGTGCTCAAAGGCTTTGACTCGTTCGGTGTCCTTCACAAGAAACCAAAACGTACAACTGTCCTTGAAGCTTGTCTTCTACCGAAACAACAAAAACCAATGTAACCAAAACGTCCTTCTATCCTTAAAGCATGGATCTATGACACCCTTTTTTTTCAACCAGTTAGGACCACAAAGACAATAAGCAAACAAAAAAAATAAGCAAATGAGTTGAAAAATGGCAGAGAAGAACTTACTAACTCGTTTGAAAACAGGAAAAACACACACACACTTTTATTAAACCAAAAATACCGTGTGTAAAAATGAAAAGTAAAACAAGCTTATTGTTTAAACAATAAGAAAGAAATAGAGAAAAGAGACTAAGAAAGCTGTGTGTAGAATAAGCTCAAAAAGCCAAAACTTTCTAAACCACACCAAAAATCACAAACACAACACGCACGAATACAATACACCCCCGGTTAGCTCTTGATACCAATTGTTAATAATAAGAAACACTAGCTAACTTTGATCCGAAGGTCAGATAAAGTGAAATAAATGAATAGCCATTTTATTAGAGTTGAAAGGTTAAAAAGATAGGAAGACTGTATGTGTTAAAGAGAAAACACACACACTTACACTTTTACAAAAGTGAGCTTCACCCCTCCATGGAAGTACATCCCATTTGACACCAAATCATCCCTATATATAACCTAAACCCCATTCCTCTTACTAAAAATCACCAGTGGCATGAAGTTATAATCATTTGATTTAGAAAGTTTTGGGGGAATCAAAAGAGATTGGTTGCCCATTGGTTTTTCCCCTTTTGGTTTCGGTCAGCCAACACAACACCCTCTAGGTTGAGTTTGATCTTTTTAAAGCATCTCATTTTAATTATAAGTGCTTCCACAAACACGTCTTCTACTGTTTTCTGATTATTCTAGTTAATACATGTGCTTGATAGCATGATTATTATGATCATGCAGCAGCATTGATTAAGGATGATCTTAGATTAAATGGTGATAATGAAGGAAAAAATGTTTGTTAGATAGTGTACTTTGATGATTAGTGGCCTTGTGATGAATTAGTTGAGGATTTAGAGGGGTTATGGGTCGATTTAGAATAGGATTTAGTAGACTGTTTTGGGACAACAGGTAAACGGAGCTTGTTCTCCAAAATTTTGGCCTGGATCTTGTGAGAGAATTTTATGGGTGAATATATATAGGTCTTATCATTATGAAATAGTTGGATGCTCAACCAATTCCTCCGTATGATGAGAATATGGCCTAAATACTACATGGGTCAATCTGGACTTCAATAGAAAGCATGTTAACATGGTTTAGACAATTTGAACTAAAAGTTTAGGTTTTAAGTTGGGATGGAATGCTAGACATCTTATAGAAGCTCCATCACTTGGCCTCACATTCATTTCTATTTTAGTTTAGGATTTATGAGTAAAACGGAAAAACTAAGAAATTCAGTTAAAAATCTGGTTTAACCTTCGGTTAGTAAAAGCTGATTTCCCGTTGATGGGTAAATGAGTTGGATGATTGGCTTGATGATTTGAAAACTAGATTCATGTAGTTTTCCAGGGGTGAAAACCTCACCTTTATATCTTTTATAGAATGAGAGATATGGTCCGGTTATTATGGCTAAATTCTGCAAATGGTAGTTTTCTGTTTTGAGTTAGCGATAGTAAATTGTCCTTTTCTAAAAATTGGTAAACATTTGGAGTTTGAGGATTAATGTTATGGAAAATAGACTTCAAGGCCTTTCCAGGGGTGAAAGCCTCATGTATATATCTTTTATGGTTTAGGATTTATGCTTTCTTGAAAATGACTAAAATCAGAAAATTGACTTTTACGTCTAGGATTGGAAAAATGAAAAGTGTGACCGCATCCAATTGAGATAGGAATTAAGGGACGAGACTTATTAGATGTTTATTTTAGTTTGACACCAGCTTAGACATTAATCATTGATTTATAAAAACATTTTGGTTTAGTCTTGGTGCAAATATTGTTTAGTTTTGAATATCTTTAACTATATTGTATTAACAATTCTATTATAATGATATCGTATATCATTCTAAGTCGCGACTTGCTTATAGGTCACGACCTAATATTTGGGGTCATCTTCTCATTGTTGTTTCTCTCGTAAAATCCAACATACGGTGAGTTTCATAGCCCTATCTTTACCTTCTTTAATGATTTTCATAACTATTTTCGGGGATGAAATAACATGCTCTGAGGATTTGTGATGTTGGTTTAATATTTATTGTTGCGACCAAAGCTCGACTTCTAGCGGGCTTTTTTTCCCCTTTGGCTTAACACGCCAGTTATAACATCTTTCTTAGAGTGATAACGACTTTATACCTATGGTGGTGTCGTAACTACCAAGCTCTATTGTATTACGTATTCGTCAAAAATGGTGAACTGGTATATTCCTTAATGGCGAGTAAACTTGTTAGTGGATCATCCTAGGGTGACTAGGGATACGTCTTGACTTTTGGACATAGGATTTTTGTATATTGCAAAAAGGCCTCGAATTTCATGCACTGTTAATTACCTATGATGGGTGAGCGCTAGTACATTAAGTAGATCTATTAGGCCGTGACTGCCCTGTCTGGGGTTGTGACATCCATATCGCGATCACCCCTAAAGGACATTTTGTATTGAGAATTTCATAAGGTATATTGCAATATTACCTTGTTGAGAGGCAAATTATATGCATGGTTAACGTTTTAGTGGCATGAGCTTAATGCGATAATATATTAATTCATTTACTTGACATTGCATTCGTTGCATTGTCGCTAGCTGATCTTAAACCTTGTGGTCCATTACTAAACATTACTTGATTTATTGAATCCCTACTTGAATTTTGAAAATAGTTCTTTGAAATGTGGTAACGCTACTTTTCTTTCATAAATATTACTTGAATTATTTCAACACTGCTTTTACTTAAACCTATGAATTCACCAACATTATTGTTGATGTTTTTTGCATGTATTTTCTCAGGTTATTATATTGCTAGCTGTGCATTGGGAGCATTTGAGTCGCGTGGATATCAAAACTCTAAGGACTCGGTTTTCTTCACATTCGATAACTATTTTTTCCTTAAATATACTAAATGATCCACGTTTGAAATCTGGTAATCTTGTTAAATTATAAATTATTGGGACCTGAATTTACTCTGAAAATTTTAATCAAACGTGACATTTTATTAAACGTCTCATTTGAGGTCGTTTTCTGTAACTTGTACTTTATACTATGAAGTAGCACCCCAAAGTGGTATTCCGCTGTGTTGTTGTAATTTTGGGGCTATTACAGAGGGGTACCATGTAATATTTCAAAGGGTGTTTTCTAAGCCAACTGTTTCATGGGCATTTTGTTTATCAAATAGGTTGTAGCTAAGATACATTTACCCCATAACTTCTTTGGCAAACTAGCATGCAATCTTAAAGCTCTAGTAGTTTCTAACAAGTGCATATGCTTTCTTTCCACCACCCTATTTTATTGTGGAGTATAAGCTAGGGATTTTTGGTGAATGATACCCTTTGACCTCAAAAGAGCTAGTACCCTGTAATTGACCACCTTTGTTCCATTGTTAGACCTTAAAAACTTTTTGTTTGCCTTAAATTGAGTTTCTGCATACTTCAAAAAATTGGACAAAATTGTTAAGATTTGATCTTTACTGTGAACTAAGTATGTCCATGTAGCCCTGATCTCGTCATCAACTATTGTGTAGAAATAATGAGCTCCATTAAGTGCAGGTGTTTTGTATGGTCCTTATAAGTCAACATGTATTAAATCAAAAGGATTATGAGAGGTAGTTGTACTTTTTAGAAATGACAGTCTATGAATTTTAGCAAGAGAACAACTCTCACAAGTAAAGTTAGAGGTATTGAACTTTTTACATTCATTAACATGAATCATTTTAGACACCGAAAGATGCCTAAGTCTGGCATGCAAAGTAAGTAGATCATCAACATTATGATGAACAAAATTAGAAACAACAGGGTTATTAAGAAAGTCAAATACATTGATAGCATTGACAGCAGAATTCTGAGAGGTAGAAGAAGCAGTAGGATTCAAAGATGTGCAAGTGTACAAGCATCTTAAACCTTTGCCAATGGCCACAACCTTCTTAGTTAAAAGGTCTTGGAATACACAGTAGGAAGGGAAAAATTAAGCAAAACAATTTGGTGTGTTTAAAAGCTTTCCAACGGATAATGGATTGAATTTAAACTAAGGAACATAAAGAACATCAGTTAACAATAAAGTGGGAGTTAGCTGAATTTGTCCTGCAATTGTCATTAACGTTGTTGTTCCATCAGGAAGGTATACTATAATAGGATTTGTGATTAAATATGTGGTTTTGAACAAAGTTATATGGGGACACATATTATCAGATGCACCCGTATCGATAATCCACACATTAATCCTAATAATATTACTTTGGGATGACAATGTAAAAGTCCTTACATTGAGGGACATACCTGCATGATGCATAAAACCAGGTGCAACCCCACTGGTAGATGCAAGACTCTTTCCATTCATCATTTTCATTACTTTCTGGCAGACTGCACCAACAAGTTTGTGATCCAAACCCGAATTACTTTGCTCTCCTTGTAGTGATCTCCTTATGTTATTACCACTCAATTTGGGATCTTGTATCACCATTGTAAAATTCTTCAATAAACATAATCGAATAAAGAAAATGAAACCCTAATTTGTACAATTTATTTCATTCTAACACCAAACTAGCCTAATTAGAGTAAATCGTAACAATAGAACTGATGAAATGAATCAATCAATGTTAAAGAACAATGAAGTAAGAAGATTTAGGGCAAAACTGACTTAAAATTAAGCATTGGGTGCTCTACTACCATATGAGTGGAACACAATTTGGGGAAAATTATTTTTATTACACATATAACAAATAAGGCTTATTGCCGTTGACTAATTACATTAATTTGACCAATTATATTAATTTGACCAATTACATTAACTAATTACTTTGACTAATTACATTACATTCTAACCCCTAACTAACTGTATTTAGGGTAAAGTCTCTTGATTTTCTTATAACCTTCAGATTGTTTTGATATATTTGTGGATCAATTCCGCAACAACTACCCATGTTTCATCATTATTACCATATATGATCACCAACGACCATCACCTTCTCCCCTTTTTATGCATCACATTGCGTGGACATGCGGCTAGTGTGAAAAATTGTTTGTTTTTGATATTGTTGTAAGTTTTAATGTTGATTTAACTGATGTACTGTTATATATTCATTTTTGTAGCTCGATCAGCAAGGTTTGTACTTTTATGTTGATTTTGTGTCATAAACTACCATCATGAAAATGTGCTCATCGGAAGTGTTAGGAATCAAAGTTAGATTGTTAGGCATTTGTACTTTATGCGATTTAATTTCTTGCGAGGTTTAATTTATTAACAAAAAGATTGATTGTGGCTGAAAAAATAGCAGTGGGTGATAATTCAAAAGTATTCGCCGCTAAGTATTCATCTCTAACCTATAAAGAAAAGTGAGTATACTATCAAATTTTTGGTGCTTTTTTTCTTAATTGTCTATCTTAATTTTGGTTGAGAATTATATATAAACTCTAATTCTTCTGGCTTATTTTTTAATGAAATGATTGTAGAAAACCTTGGGTAATAACAACGACCATTATACGAGAAGAGTGAGTATTTTATCTGTTTTGTTTATTTTATCTACCATTCTATTTTGACTGAAGTAAAAACCCATATTGTTTCTCCCATTGTAGGAAAAGACTGCTTGAAATACTGATAAAAGAGAAGAAAGAAGAAGAAAAACTTTTAAACGGTATTCATACCTAACCAAGGAAGAAATATGTGTGTACTTTCAATTTTGTTTCTTTATTATCTGTTTATTTAGAATTCTAATTTTTATTGATCTTTTCTCCGGTTTGCAATTGAGGTTTGATTTAGTGACGAATTAATTCATTGTAGGAGAATGATGAGGGAAGATGTTGTTTGGGAAGAAGTAGCACATGATTGTAAAAGTGAAGAATCTGAGGCATTTGAGTTGTATGATCTATTTCTATCAAATTTCAATTTATTTTGCAGTGAATTGTAATTGCTCTTGATTGATGGCTAAAATAGGTTTAGTTTTAACCTCGTGCGTGGTAAGTGTCCTTCTATTTATCAATTTTGATATTATGTTATAATTGATATTGTGTTGTACTATTGTTACGGGTTGCCAATGGCGTAAAAAATTAGTTGTGTCTAGTTACCTTAGGCTTGAGATTGTAATGTCGGGATAAGTTCTTTATAAATACTCTAATTATTTGTAATTGTCAACTTAACCGCCAACAAAGTGGCCTAATGTTAAGTGCGACCGGATGTTCTCACAAGAGACTTAAGGTTTAAGCCTGACTAAGTACACATTTGGGGCATCTTAGTCAAGCATTTGGGGGTGGCCATGGAAATGGTCTGAAACAATCACCATGGCGAAACCCTCCCCCTCCCCACGTAACCTGACAGGGAAAGCCTTATTTGTTTAAAGTTTTTTGTAATTGTGAAGTTGTACCTTAGATATCCCCCTTGTTTAGAACTAGCTAGGTGTAATACATTTATGTGAAACTATATCTACATAGCGCCATAGTGGTAGGATGGTGGAAATCCTTTTGATTTAGGTCAAATTTCTAGTAATATTGCTTTAGCTACATGAGAAATATGCACCTGTGTGAAATTATGCTCCCTGATTTTTTAACGCAATTATGGCTTTCGCTCTTTACTAGTTATTTGCCCAGTGGTGTGTTTCTGAATCAGGATTGTGTTTTCAAAATAAATTATGAAATTTTAATCACTTTCTTCCAATAATTTTCCAAACACTCTTCTCTCATTATCAGCTTTTTGCAAATGCTATAACCAGACTCTAAAACACAATCCCAAACACCTTTTTAATAAGTTAATAAGCATTGATTAATTCGATTAGCTCAACATTAGATTGAGATATGTATATGTGCATTTATAGCATATACGAACTCTGGAATATATAACTTGTCCACTAGCTTAAGATCGAGGAGTTGAACATGGTTAATTTCGGCACCGTTTTGCGTCACAATGTTCATTTACTTTTTTAAATTTGGTGTTCTCATGATTAAGTGAATGCTCTTTGACAAATTGATAGATTGATGGGATGTGTTTATTTGCTTTCATGCTCTTTCCTTTTTGCTTAGTTATTGTGATCACATTCACCCGCTCACATTCTTACTTGTGTATTAGGAATGCATTTAAAGAATGTATTTGAAGTCTTAATAATTGTTAGTAGTACTACTTTTGATGCATATATGCAAACATATCTAACTACATTTTAAGAAATCTTCCTCTGTTATTAAGAGTCTATCTATTAGCAAATAAACTTAAAGACATAATCATGATTAAGTTTATGTTACAAAATTTTAGTACAAACTTTTTAGTGCACATCAATTCATTTGGGAAAGTAGTTAATCTGGTGAGAAAGTAGATTGTATGAGCGGAACACAATTTGGGGAAAATTATTTTTATTTCACACATAACGAATAAGGCTTATTGCCGTATTTATACAAGAGTTGGTCAAACTCTGACTTGGTCATACAAGAGTTAGTCAAACTTTGACTAATTACATTAATTTGACCAATTACATTAACTAATTACTTTGACTAATTACATTACATTTAACCCCTAACTAACTGTATTTAGGGTAAAGTCCCTTGAGTTTCTTATAATCTTCATCCCCCCTCAAGGTGGAGGATCTCTGAGACATAGCTTAGAAGCTAAAGTAGAATGGTGAACCTTTTTTAAGGCTTTAGTCATGATATCTGCTAACTACAAATGAGAGGGAATATGAGCAGTTTGTAAAAATCCATGTTGTAATTTCTCTCTTGTGAAATGAAAATCCATATCCACATGTTTAGATCTATCATGAAAGCAAGGATTGGCAGCAAACATTTGAGCAGACTTATTGTCACAAAATAGTGTTATAGGAAACTAAATATTTATGCCCAAGTCTTTGAGGAGAAAACTTAATCAAAGTAATTCGCAAGTAGTTGCAGCCATACTTCTATATTCTGCTTCTGTGGATGATCTAGAGATAGTAGGTTGTTTCTTTGTTTTCCATGAGACTAAAGAATGACCAAGAAAAATGCAATAACCAGTCAGAGACCTTTTTGTAATTAAACAATTGGCCTAGTCTGCATCAGAAAACCTTGTGACATTTAATTATGATTGCACAAGGTAAAAAAGACCTTTGGAAAATGTCCCTTTTAAGTACTTAAGAAGGTATAATGATGCCTGTAAATGTGTATCCTTAGGAGCAAAAACAAATTAGCTAAGATGTTGGACAACATATGATATGTCTGGTCTTGTCCTGGTTAAGTACAATAACCTGCCAACGAGTCTTCTATAGACTCCAGCTTCAGTCAAGGGAATTCCTTTATCAAGAGAAAGATTTAAACTTGTTGGCAAGGGTGAAGGATTAGGTTTGCAAGAATTAAGACCATAGTCTTATAAAAGATCAAGGATATATTTTCTTTGGTTAAGATGAGTACCTATAGCAGTCCTGCACACTTCAATACCTAAAAAATATTTTGCATCCCCCATATCTTTGATTGTAAACCGCTGATCCAAAGCTTGTTTGATTTGGGTAATCTCATGAATAGAATCACCAGTAACCAACACATCATCAACATAGACTAATACTGCCATAAAATGATCAGATGTGTTCTTGATAAACAAGAAATAGCCATGTTTGGATTGTACAAAACCCAAACCACAAAGAAATTTTATTAGCTCTTGGTTCCATTGTCTTGAAGCCTGTTTAAACCATAAAGAAACCTAACCAACGTGCAAACCTGTCCTGGTTTAGCTTTTATGTATCCCTCAGGTGGTAACGTGTATAATTCTTCATCAATGTAGCCATACAAAAATGCATTATTAACATCCAATTGATGAAGAGGCCAGCCTTTTGCTATGGCTAAGGAAATTAAAACTCTTACTATGGCTAGCTTTGCAACATGGGAGAATGTGTGTTTGTAGTCAAGACCTTCCTTTTGATTGTATCCTTTCACCACTAATCTAGCCTTTAATTTTTCCACTGACCCATCTGGATTGTACTTTATCTTAAAGACCCATTTTAAAGAAATAGGTTTATGACCATTAGGTAAAGTGCTAAGTTCCCAAGTATGGTTTTGTTCCAAAGCTAATAATTCCTTGTTTATAGCTGCAATCCACCCTTCATGCTTACAAGCTTAAGAATAAGACACTGGTTCAACTGAATCAAAGACTTTATAGTCTTGTGAAATATCCATGAAATCTTTTAATGTAAACAGAGGATACAATGGTTGATGACTAACTGAATTAGCAAAACTTTTAGGACCCACAAAATCTTTAAACCACTTATGTGTAGTGGTACTTCTAGCAGACCTTCTGATAGGGACACCTTGTGTAGAATTAGAGGGTGGATTTGCATTAGGTAGAGGTTCTGCACCTTCCTTATGAGTCGAAACTAATTTAGTAACTTGACTAGGAAAAGGATTTGTAGTAGATACACCAAGAACATCAAATTCTTCATCAGTGGTAAACTCATGATAAGAAACATGGTTGGTAGGAGAAAGAGTAGATAAAGATGCAGGTTCCTTAAAAGGAAAGACATTTTCTTGAAAAACTACATCTCATCTATGAATTAATTTATGAGTACTTAAGTTGTATAACTTGTACCCTGTCTGGCCTGGTGGATACCCTATTAGAATACATTTAATACCTTTAGGATCAAACTTGTCTCTGTGTGGTCCTAAATATGTAGCATAACGAAGGCATCCAATGGTTTTGAGCGCTTCATAAGAAGGAGGGGTACCATGTAATATTTCAAAGGGTGTTTTACAAGCCAACTATTTCATGGGCATTTTGTTTATCAAATAGGTTGCAGCTAAGATACATTCACCCCAAAACTTCTTTGGCAAACCAGCATGTAATCTTAAGGCTCTAGCAGTTTCTAACAAGTACATATGCTTTCTTTCCACCACCCTATTTTGTTGTGGAGTATAATCCATGGATTTTTGGTGAATGATACCCTTTGACCTCAAAAGAGCTAGTACCCTATGATTGACCACCTTTGTTCCATTGTCAGACCTTAAAAACTTTTTGTTTGCCTTAAAATGAGTTTCTACATACTTCAAAAAACTAGACAAAATTGTTAAGATTTGGTCTTTACTATGAACTAAGTATGTCCATGTAGCCATGCTCTTGTCCTCAATTAATGTATAGAAATAATGAGCTCCATTAAGTGCAGGTGTTTTTTATGGTCCCCATAAGTCAACATGTATTAAATCAAAAGGATTATGAGAGGTAGTTGTACTTTTTGGAAATGGAAGTCTATGAAATTTAGCAAGAGAACAACTCTTACAAGTAAAGTTAGAGGTATTAAACTTTTTACATTCATTAACATGAATCATTTTAGACACTGAAAGATGCCCAAGTCTGGCATGCAAAGTATGTAGATCATCAACATTATGATGAACAAAATTAGAAACAACATGGTTATTAAGAAAGTCAAATACATTGATAACATTAACAGTAGAATTCTGAGAGGTAGAAGAAGTAGAAGGATCCAAAGATGTGCAAGTGTACAGGCATCTTGAACCTTTGCCAATGGCCACAACCTTCTTAGTTGAAAGGTCTTGGAACATACCGTAGGAAGGGAAAAATTGAGCAAAATAATTTTGTGTGTTTAAAAACTTTCCAACGGATAATAGATTGAATTTAAACTAAGGAACATAAAGAACATCAGTTAACACTAAGGTGGGAGTTGTAACACCCCCAAAATCGGGTAGCAGCGGAATGGTAACAATGGGGTGCCACGTCATAGTACAATAATCAAGATATAGGAAACGACCTTAAATGGACATTTTAAATAAGGTTTCATTCGATTCCTTTAGAAAATATCAGAGTGTTTCCACCATTTTAAAGGAGTCATAAACATTCAACATAGTTTTGTTTAAACAGAAGCTTCATAATTTCAAAAGATGACATAAGTTTTTAAAAGTTAAAGGTGCATCGAATATAAAATAATCAAAATCCCTTCAGCTTGATATCCAACGCAACTCCCATCTAAACTTCATACCTTAGGACCTAAAATTAAATATGCTAAAAGTCAACGCAAAGGTTGAGTAAATTCATAGGTTTATCAGTAAAAGAGTAGAACACAAGATTTAAGTAATGGCAGACTATGTACGTATTCCATAGTCCAAAACATGTATTATTGCACTAAGCTCATGACCCCGAAACCTTAATTGTTAGTGCCCCAAAATAAGTATAGGATGCCTGCCAAAATAGCCTACAAGTTCCTCAATATGTTAAATGCACCATGGCCAACTTGTGACCAGAAATTCCAGGTGGCGATTGTCAGTCCTGATAGATCTATCCATAATACATGCGCTCACTACATTAGCAATTAACGGTTCATGATTGGTAGGGACTTAAATGGCAATGCGGTAACTTGGGCAATAATATTCAGGCAATAATCTGGATAGCATACAATTTAAAACACTTGTGTCCAAAAGTAAAACAAGCATGTAATTTCACCCCGTAGAGTTTGTAAAACAAGTAGATGGAAAAAGGGACTATGAACTCACCTCGAGGGAATTGAATATCAAAGTATCACAGAAAATGCGTCATGATAATGAGTGAATGCAACCTAATTAAATATAGGTCGTATAAGTACGACGCACTTTGATTAACTAATACCATATATAATTCTATATAGCTACATCACCATCTAATTGTATTTGTGAAATCATATTTATAAAGTTAAAATGTTTATAAATATTACTTTAGTAAAAATGGCGTAACTTTATCGTTTTAAGTTCGTTTCTTACGTTTCTTATGTCCAGTCTTTCGTATTAGAAAGATATATCAAAATATTACATTTTCATATTTTGAGTCCTGTGGTGAACAATACTTTTTACTGTTCATGGACTTTTATAAAATTAATCATCGTAAACTCGTAAATGTCGTATCTTATTCATTTTAGCTCTGATTTTAATGATTCTTTCTAGCACGTCTTCTTAATTAAAAGTTTTATTTAACTAATGTATTTTTACAAAAAGAATCTGAGATGAATAGTAATTTTTACTGTTAATAGTTTATAAAATTATTTTTATAAACTTTAATTATCGTAAACACGAAAAAAATCCATAACTCCTTCGTTATTGATTAAAAGATTATGATTCTTAATGTTTTGGAATCATAAAAATATGTACTTTCTGAGAAAATTAACAAATATTTTATATCAGAGGTGAATTGTAAATAATTTTTATAAAATTTCTATTATAAACGCGTTTATTATCGTATAACTTGCAAATGCCGTATCTCCTTCGATATAAGTCAGTTTTTCAAGTTCTCTACATTTTTGTAATCCTCATGAGATGTAGTATTTTATAAAAATATAAAATAAATACTTTATATTTTGAATTAAAACCAAAACATTTGATGTTTTTGTTAAAAATGTGTTTAAACTTGTTTTTTTAATTTTTAGTTTAGTAACTTTGTTACATGTCCTCTACTACACCATATATCACATGTCTTACATACTTAAGGTCTTTAGTCCATGATTTGTCCAAATACTGTCCAAGATAACAAGATCAACAAGTCCTTAGATCACTTTTACTTATACACTTATTAAGTAACTTTTGAAACTACTAGTTTATATATATATATATATATATATATATATATATATATATATATATATATATAATTTTTATTAAATGATACTTGATGCAAAATATATGAATTGATAGAGTTTTGAATGTATTTTTCATTGGTATAATTTTCATTAAGTATTATATAACACAAACACAAATATTTACAGTCAAAGTTGATGAAAAAAGACTTCAAAGATTCCATTGTGGACACTTAATATGGGACGGAGGGAGTAACATGATATTTACATCCATATAACATATGTAAAAGTATATTGTACCATGATTACAAGTAAAAATCTATTTTTCGTGTAGATAAGTTTCTTAGATGGTGATTAACTATATAAACATCATATATGCATAAAATCATGAAAGTAAAGAGATTAAGGTGTTTAGATAACCTTAGTATGATGTATGGTGATGAAAAATATGATCTAAACCCTTGTTTGCTATTTAACCCAGCTTCCAATAAAAAGAAAACCCTAAATCCAAGAAAACCCTAATATTGAACCTTCTTGCTTTAACACTTGTAAACTCAACTCCAAACCAAACATCCTAAACACCTTAGAATATCTTAGATATTATGTAGGAATGCTTGTAAATGTTGTAAATAAAATTTGTATGGATTTGGTAGAGTGTTTGGTTTGAGCCGTGGGTTTAGGCAAAAGAAAAAGAGAAAATGGTGAAGTTTTTACTATGAAAATGAGATGTGTATGCGTTTCTTATCTAGTTTGCTAACTTAATATACCATGAAGAACCTAATCAAAGACTAAGAAGGTCTTAAGGAAGTCTTTGGTCCATTTCACTATTAGGACTAGTAAGATGGAGCTCTTAATAAATGTAAAGGTTAAATGTTTAATCATAAACTTGTAATATGTATTGTTCTAGATTGGTTTTCTTATGCATGTTTTGGCTAACAAAAAGGAATATGGGTGAAGTTTTATAAAGCTTTGAGCATTAGGTATAAACATGGGTATTTGTTGAAGCGTAGATAAATTTTGGTGGTTTCGTGAATGCCTAAATGCATTTAATTGCGAAACGTAAACACTTTACGTAACCAATAAAAATAAAATGTGCAAAGTAAATAATTATCCTCTAAACAATTATCTAACACTTGCTTGACGTAAAATTTTAATTGTTTGATGCCCGTTTACGTTAAATGACAATTTTTAGCTTACGCGATTTAACTTAACGATTAAAATTTAAAAGTAAAAGCGTATGAGACTAAAAATAAATAGTGAGATAAATGATGCCGTAAAGTGACCTAAAAAAACAAAATGTTACAGTCTTCTCCCGTTAGAAAAGCCTTATCCTCAAGGCTCAAGTCACAACACTTGACGAAGGTACGAGTTTAGAGAAGAGACGCAGATACTTCTTTTGAAATTTGTCTTCACGTTCCCATGTGAACTCAAGACCTTGCCAAGAGTTCCAATGAACTTTGACTAATGGAATTCTTCTTCGCTTTAGCTTTTTCACATCCTGTTCCATGATCTTAATAGGCTCTTCGACAAAATGCATATTTTCCTAAATGTCAATCTCTTCCAAAGGTACTTGCACATCTGACTCAGCCAAGTACTTCTTAAGGTTCAACACATGTAATGTGTCATGGATACAACTCAGCTCCTAGGGTAACTTTAGCCGATAAGCTACTAGTCCAACACACTTCATGATTTCAAACGGTCCCACATATCATGGTGCTAACTTTCCTTTCTTACCAAATTGTACCACTCCCTTCCATGGAGATACCTTAAGTAACACTCGGTCTCTAACTTTGAATTCAAGAGGCTTACGCCTCTTATCAGCATAGCTTTTCTGGCGACTCCTTGCCGTTTTCAACCTTTCCTTAATCTGAATAATCTTTTCTGTCGTTTCATGCACAATTTTTGGCCTAATAAGTTGACTTTCTCCAACTTTAGTCCATATCACGAGGGATCTATATTTTCGACCGTATAGAGCCTCGAATGGTGCGCACTTAATGCTTGTATGGTAACTATTATTATAAGAAATCTCAACCAACAGGAGATGAGTATCCCAACTGCCACCAAAATCCATAACGCAAGCTTGAAGCATATCCTCCAGCGTCTGAATAGTACGCTCACTCTGACCGTCAGCCTAAGGGTGGTAAGCCGTACTCATGTCTAGTCTTATACCCAACGCCTCCTGAAGAGCTTGCCATAAGTGTGACATGAATCGACCATCATGGTCTAAAATGATTGACACTGGTACACCATGTCTCGCTACAATCTCATTGATATAAATCCTTGTTAAATTCTCCATTTTGTAGTCTTCACGAATAGGTAAGAAGTGAGCCGACTTGGTCAATCTATCCACAATGACCCAAATCGCATCATACTCACTGCTGCTTTTAGGAAACTTTGTAACTAAGTCCATTGTCATCTTCTCCCATTTCCACTTAGGAATTTCTGGTTACTGAAGTAATTCTGAGGGTTTTTGATGTTCGGCTTTAATCTTAGAGCACGTAAGACACCTGCTAACATACTTAGCAATGTCTCTCTTCATACCAGGCCACCAATACCAGTCCCTCAGATCATAGTACATCTTATCCACACTCGGATGTATTGAATATCTAGAAGTATGAGCTTCATCCATGATCAATTTCCTTACACTACCAACTGATGGAATCCATAAACGATCAAAGAAGTAAATTCCCCTATCATCTCGTCATTCAAAGTATGTTTCTAATCCTCTTGGCCATTCAGCTGGGGCTTTGAGATCCTTGGAAGCTTTGCCCTATGCTTCCAAAATCTTAGTCTTAAGTCCAGAATGAATAGTAATGTAACACCCCCAAAAATCAGGACAACGCAGCGGAATGGTAACATTGGGGTGTTACTTCAGGGCACAAAACACAAGT
>BQNB010119065.1:0-13215 GCA_026074375.1 Tanacetum coccineum
CACATAATATTCACATAGCAGTCATAAGCACATAAATTGTCCTAAAAACAAACCATATTTCGCAAAGTTCAGAAAAATAGTTCAAAACACATTTGAGTATCATTTTCCCCCAACGAAAAAGATTTAAAAAGTGGGGCTTTGAGAACTCACCTCGACAAATGATAATAATCGCACAGATAATCTCTACACAACGCACAAATAATCTCTACAACGCACCTATAATCTCTACAATGCACAATGGTACCCGACCACGACCTAACATTAATTTCACCTTATTAACATTTTGTACAAAACTGTCTTATTGTACAAGCGTTTGTCTTTGCTCACACAAAATCCTTATTTCTCATTACTAAACCCATATTCTCATTACAAAACCCATATTCTCATTTCAAAACCAATATTCTCATTTTAAAACGTTTCGGTATCATGGTTGTGTGGTAAATAAGTAAAACAACTCGATGCACTTGGGCTAAGTGCGATAGCAACACAAAATACTCAAAATATACGTGTTTGCTTATGATTGCATGAAACTTAGTTTGTAATCTCTTTTATTATTGCTTCTAGCTAGTGGTGTGCGTGTTAGGCATTAGAAAACTAGCTATTTGGTCTTCATATCATAGCGAAGATGTCTAGTGAAACGCGATTAGGTTAAGAGGATACGCACATTCTGGATCTTCATATCTAGTTTGCGGTAAGGGTGGATTCCTAGTTAAGTATTTAGTGCGCGGGTGTGATAACCGGTAATTTACCCAGGGTTAAGTATTATAAAATATTATAATTTCGTATTTTGAAGTCTTTCGACCTTGTCAGTTTTCCTAATGAAAACTGAAAAGTTGACTTCAGTTGACTATTTTGCGTAAAACGGTTACGGTTTAACGGGGATTTTTGGAGGAGTCTTGAATTTTGGGAGAGAATCACTTTTGATTCGTCTTTCCATTTCAGAGTATTTGATTGGTATTTTAAATAATTCCGGGAAGTTTTTCCGTGATCTCTGAAAATCGTCACGCATCGCGTACCGGCATGACAGTTTATTTGGGAATAAGTTTGAGTGATTCGGAAGTGTCTAATGAGCGTATTTATTTAATAAATTCATGATTTAGAAAAAGTTGGTTTAAAACGTAAATCGTTGGTGTGTGAATTGAAAGTTGTCAGAAAACGGTCATTTTCGTGAAATTCGGTAAAAGACTGTAACGGTCGTTAAAGTGTAAATTTTAAGCAAGTTGGTTTTGACAAAGCTTATTTTGGGAATTTAAAATGTTTTCACACTTGTGAGGATGGTTCGGTTGAGTTTTTAACAAAAATTCATGTTTTCGGTCCAGACCCGGCTGGCAGCGACTAAATAGAATTTTTGTAGCAGATTAAGGTAATATGTGTCGTATAAATAACATAGATTTATGGAAAAGTGATTTTAAACTCAATAGGAATATTAATAAAAAGTGGGTAATGTTGTAAATCATCAAACCTTAAACTTTTAAGTGATTCTGACACGAAAAGATAAACCCGAGACCCCCTAGGATCCCATTTGGGACGTGTAAAAGGAGGAGACAACAAGGATTTTTTTATCTTTGGTTGTCCATGCATGGTACAAAACATTTGTCATAACCTCAATATTTTTCATTCTTATTTGAAATCAAACACAAAAAATATCTCTCTTCTCTCTCCCTCTTTATTCCGGACGAACAACACCAAGAAACAAGAAACATTGATTTTTGAAGATTACCAAGAACACGGGGATAAAAGATCGATAGTGGGTTGATATTAGATAGACGCGGGTTATAGAAAAAGATTTTTGGGTCTTTCTCTTGCGTCAAAAGCGAATCAAACCCGCCAAAGTTGTAAGTTTTCTGAATTTGATTTAAGTTGTACTTCTATGCTTATTATGGTGTCTTAATACTAGTTGTACAAGTTGATCATCGTAAAAATCAATTCTTGAAAACAAAAAGTGTAAAAAAGGGGTGTTTGCTTGCGTCAAACTCGAACAAAAGGAAACAATGGTCGAAAGTTTGAATATTTTGGTTGTGGTGGTACTTTTATAATTTTTTCAAAGTACTTTTTGGGCTTATTTTGAATGATGCTTAAGAATAAGATTAGTTTGAGCTTATTTGGTTGTTAGGGCTTTGGTTGGTTTCGGCAATAGAAAGAAAAGAAGGAAGGAGTATTGGGCTTGGCCCATTTGATTTGTTTCGTCTTATAGGCTTATAGCTTATTTGATTTCGAGCTTATTTAGCTTAGGCTTATTTGAGTTTAGCTTATATTGGTTTCGGCTTATCGAGTTTTGGTCATTTGATTTTTCGGTTTACATAGGACTTATTCGGTTTATGGCTTATTTTTGGTTTCGGCTTATGGCTTATTTTTGGTTTTGGCTTATGGCTTATTTTTTTCGGCTTATATAGAGGCTTATTATGTTTCGACTTATTTTGACTTATGGCTTATTTGGTTCAACTTATATTTTGGCTTATGGCTTAAATAGGCCTAAGTAATGGTTTTGGATTTCTATTTTGGATTTCGGCCCAATAAAGTATAACTATTAGTATTTTTATTATAAAGTTAACGGGCTAACTTTAAAACTATAATGGACCTTAAGGCCCAATAAGCGAAAATTAGTAGTTTAATACGTCTAAAGTGGATTTTTAAAGTAAAACATGTTTTGTGTCAATATTGAAAGTTGATGGAGGGAAATGCGTTTTGTTAAAGTATTATTGGAATATAGAATTTGGCGTTTAGTTAAAAAATTGGTGAGATTTGGGAAAAATATTTGGACTTGAGAATTTGGGAAAAGTGTTAGAATTGAGATTTTTAAAATCTTAGAAAATGTTGTATAAACGAACAGGTCATGCCGAAATTTTGTAAAAATCCTACACTTAGAAAATATTGTGAAAACTTATTTTGTGCCAATACGGTTAAAGGACGAAACGTGACTTTTAATAAACTTTAAGTGTCGAGATTTAACAATCAAGTGTGGTTATGTTAAAATGACAAGGTTTTATATTACTCTTTTTAGCCGATAAAGAGACGAAAATAATAAAATATTATTATTTTATTATTATAAATATAAGTATATGTATACTTTAACGTTGCGGAGATGTTTATCCGTTTATTTTTTATCTTCGAAACTCCCACTTATTTCTCGTCAGATTTTCTTGGATTGTTTGATCGTTTGTCCCGTTTCAACGGTGATCGATGTTTTGGATAAATAATGTTGATGTCACACTTAGCCCAAGTGTTTTGAGTCGTTTTGAGTAATTCACCACACAACCATAATATGAGATAACGGTTTTGGTAAAAGATAACGGTTTTGTTATGATATAACGGTTTTGGTAAAAGATAACGGTTTTGTTATGAGATAACAATTTTGGTAAAAGATAACGGTTTTGTTATGAGATAACGGTTTTGGCAAAAGATAACGGTTTTGTTATGAGATAACGGTTTTGGCAAAAGATAACGGTTTTGTTATGAGATAACGGTTTTGGTAAAAGATAATGGTTTTGTTATGGGATAACGTTTTGAGATAAAGGTTTTATGATAAGGAAAGAGGTTTTGTAACGGGATTGAGAATCTTGGTGTGAGTAAAGACGAATACTTGTACAATAAGACAACTTTGTACAAACATTAATAAAGTATCGTAAATGATTAGGTCGTGGCCGGGTACTGCTGTACGCTGGCGTTGAGATTATTTGTGCATTGAGTATGAGATTTGTGCAGCTTCCATTATTTACTATTGAGGTGAGTTCTCGTAGCCTCATTTTTCTACTGTTTTTCCGTTGGGGGAAAATAATACTCAAATGTGTTTTGAACTGTTTTCTTTTGAACTGTGCGAAACGTGGTTTTGTTTTTGGGACAATTATATGCTTATGATTGCTATGTAAATATATGTGATGTAACTTTACTTGCGTGTACTTTGTTTGGCACGACAAGGGTGATTGGCAAGAAATTTCCATGTCTATTGTGATTTTACTTGCGTATATTGTGTTTGGCACGGCAAGGGTGATTGGCAAGGATTTGCCATGTTTATTTGTGGTCCTGTCCTAACATAGTGTTCGAGCTGGTAGGCCCTTTAGGTGCGTAAGTGACATATTTTATTTACATGACTAGCGGGGATGCTAGGGCATGGTGATCGACTAGCGGTTATGCTAGGTCGTGTTTACATGATTAGCGAGGATGCTAAGTCATAGGTGATTCGCATATATTCACTGTCATATTGCACTATTGTCCACTGTTTTGAGATATTGGCACAGCTTTTGGGTTTAAGGTCAAACCTACAAGCTCACCAACATTATTGTTGACGTTTTTGAGTATCATTTTCTATGGGTGTCAAAGATGTAAACACCATAAAAGTGTGTGTGTGTGTTCTAGGCGTCAAGTCCTCTAAGTGGACGCCTAGGGTTTAGTTGGTTTAGCCTCAAGGATCTTTAATTCCTTGTTATAGTTTAGATAACACGTTCTACGATTGATCACATAGAATTGGGGTTTGTAGTAGTCATTGTATAAAGATGATGATGAAACCTTGTTAGGTAATAATAAAGAATGTTCTTAATGTTTATTCCGCTGTGCATTTTATTGTCCTTTGTTATTGTTCATCCTAGATATTAAGATCTAAACAATATGAGCTTAAACGATCATATGGTTTCCACAATTGGTATCAGAGCCTCGTGGCTCTTGATCTAGGAACAACAAGTGATTTCATGATCGAATTTATGAAGATAAGAAGGTTAGAATTTTCTGTTTTTGGCAATCTTCAAATTCGGTTCATCTTTTCTGATTTTCGGTGATGTTATGGTTTATCATCAAAACCCTAATTAAAGTCGAAATATAAAAACTTGGCACTCTTAAAAAGACACCATACATTATTATAGAGGCAGTCTGATTAGTTTTCTAAAACCTAACATACTTTGACTTTATAATTCGTTTATTCCAAACCAAAAAAGGAACAAACAGATGAAGTACGTTATAGGTCAAAGAAAACGCAGCAGTAATGACAAAGGCTTGAAGAAGATGGAAGTAATGAGAAGATATGTTTTAATTTACCTTGTTGTTAATTGTTGTCACGTCCATCAAGAGCTTTGCTTTGAGAAACTTTGATCTAGAAGACATGGAATTTGAATCAACAAATAATAATACTACTGCTAAGCTACCCATACTCAAACTAGGTGAGTATGAGATGTGGGTGATAAGGATTAAGCAGTACTTCCAGATCCAAGACTATGCTCTATGGGAGGTCATAGAGAATGGTAACTCATGGGTGTCTGTACCACAAACAGCACAAGAGAATGGTACTTCAGTTATGAAGATGTCTGTACCTGTAACTGCTGAAGAAAAGACCAATAAGAAGAATGATGTGAAGGCTAGAAGCTTGCTACTCATGGCTCTTCCCAATGAACATCAACTCACATTCAGTCAGTACCCTGATGCTAAAACAATGTTTGCTGCCATTGAAACACGATTTGGAGGTAATGAAGCTACTAAGAAAACGCAAAAGACACTTTTGAAGCAACAATATGAAAATTTCAGTGCATCAAGCACAGAGTCTCTTGACTCTATTTTCAACAGGCTCCAGAAGATTGTCAGTAGGCTTGCAATTTTGGGTGTGGTCATCTCTCAAGAAGACTTAAATTCAAAATTTTTGAGCAGCTTGCCCCCTGAGTGGAACACTCATGTTGTAGTATGGATGAATAAGCCTAATCCCTTCTTTATTGCTTTATTTTGCACTATTTTATGTGAATCTGGAACTTAATCCGTTCATATTTACATATGCAGGTTAATCAAGGCATTGGAATGAAATGACGCGAAAAATGGATGCTTCTAATGATGAAATACTCATGGCAGCTAATTTACTTATGATTTGGAGTCCATTATGGGAGGATCTTGAAAGAATCAAGTGGAGAAACGAAGCTGAAAATTGAAGAAATGTTCACAAGATATCTCTAGAAAGGTGCTTTAATATTTTGACCATAACTTTTTCATACAAGCTCGTTTTTAGCTGATTCAAGTGGCCATGGAAAGAGAAAAGAGATATCTACAACTTTCATGTTTTGAGTTAAGCCTGAATCGGAACTGAAAAATCACAAATTAACAAACTACATCGTAGCTCCACGGGTGGCAACTACGGCGTTTAGATATGCACTTACAACTAAGTCGTACTTATTCGAAACCCATTAAATAGAGAAGGATTCTTAAAATTCTGTATCCTTATGTCATTCTCCATCACACGGGACATACTAGGGCACCACCCCAAGGGGACGGGGACGTTCTGGCTTCAATCGACTACTTTTCAAGGGATATTCACTTCTAATTCATCATCATTTTTAGCTTAACATCAACTAACTTAGTATCGACATTATGTTTAGTTCGACCAATGTCTTATTCATATTTTTTTATGTAATTTACAACATCATTAGCTAAACACGTTTGTGTTAGCCTTGTTATGATTGATTAATTCTTATTGTTTATTGATTTGTTCTCTTGGATAATCTGTGTAGTATGCTTGTAGACCCTCGTATCCCTTACTAGGTTTTAAAATAAGGTTGAGTGTGTACTAGGGAGTACGAGAGCATCTGAATCATAGCATGCACAATTGACTACGGGATGATCAATCTTTAGTAGTTGTATGACCTATGCCCATTAGGCGACCCTTAGTATGAGGAGCTGGTTAGGAGTGCGATCTATGCTAGTAGGTAGCAATTTATTAGTATAAGGTGTTTTTTCCAAAGACCCCTACACCCCTTTAGGTGTAACCTATTACTACGACCTGTCTAGCTGTAGTATTAGGCGTGAAACAAATTAGAGTTTATTGAGAACACTCAAGTATATCTCATAGATTAGTTGGAAATCTTAATAACTATGAACTGAGAATATGTCAATTCCCTTTGGAATCATAGGTTAGGCGAGGATTCGTTTTTGAGCCTAGCGAATCTAGATGCCTCCAGGAGAATGAATTAGTGAACATTTCACTTTAGAGGTAATTCATAAGAAAATAACAAGGTTAGCACATTTCCTCCATTGACTAGTAAAACCTCATTTAAATTTACTCATTTACTTTCTTGCAACTAGTTACTTAAAACCAACTTCAAACATGACAACCTTTAAACACGGATTTTAGACCGCCCATTAGCTCTTGGGAACGACCTCGGATTTACCAATCATAACCGGGTTCTCTGCTGTTAGTGCGTTGTAGACCATAGGTAGTCGAGTTTTACAAATTTAAAACTTGATAATTAATTTAAATAAAAGTATGCATCAATCAACAACCTTAAAACCAAATATTAGAACAACTTATTGGTAAAACATTTGACTTGGATTTATTGTCAACTTACTATTTATGTATAGACTTAAGATCAAACGAGAAAGAGATTTTAAAATGAGAGAAATGATAAATAATTATAATCACATATTATATATGCATTAACTTGAATTAAATGCTTCTTTAATCTTTTAAATATACCATAATATATTTTTAACTAAATATGATGTTTTTATCACAATCCAAACAAACACTATAATTATCTAAATATCCATTTATCACAAGTTCTCATATGAACTAAACTAGCATATAGAATAATCAAGATCAATCACACAAAGGAAATTACATGATGAACACAAGCATGAAACATCAACATGATTGAAATTAAAAAAGAGAATACCAAAACATTAGTGTCAAAGTATCAAGTTATGAGATTCCAACCAAAGTATCACAATGATTCTAACCAACAAAAACAACCAAAGTACAGGTCCTCCCACCCAAAACCTTCTTAGAAATCAGCCTCATGTTGTGAGTATACGACTTAGGGGGTGTTTAGTGATAAGGATTGTCGGTGTTGTATGAATTTTTTCATTGGTTCTTCTTCAAAATGAGGTTCAAGATTCATGTATGAACTGAAAATGGTGAGCAAATCAACCCCTCAACACCTTTGGAAATGGGTGAGGGGTGGTAGGAGAGAGTGGTTTTTGTTGTTGTCTATCAAGGTAAAGGTATGGTGTAGTGAGCTGTCCCAAATGCAATGCCCAAGAGGTTTATTTATGCTTGAAATACTCATTTGCCTCCAAGGTTCATCAAAGTGCCAGAAAATATAGTTAAGAGGTGCAAATGATCGGACTAGGGGAGTTGGTACATTAAAACCCTACATTAAAATGAGTTGCGGAGCACAGTTTGGTCCAACCGCGCGGTTGGAAGCTCATACGGGGAGGTTGGAAAATGGCACTTCGACCAGGTGGTTCCAGCAGCGCGGTTACGGGGCCGTACCAAACCGTTGATCCATTTTGGCCAAAAGTGGTCAAAATGAAAGTTGTAGCTCTTTGTCTTCTCTTTTCGTGGCCGCTTGAATCAAGTCAATCGGAGTTCGTACGCTCAAGTTAAGGCCAAAACAGTGGAGGTGTGTCGAGAACAACGATACTTCCAATACTTCTTCGTTTTAGCTTGTTTTCTTCACTTTTTCCTCGTTTCCCATCAAGTGAACTTTCATTAACCTAAAATAGCAAATATACTTTATTAAGTACCATAAGTTCTTAATAATCACCAAAATATATGCATAAAAACCATAATAACCCTCCCAAAAACATGTTACTTTATAGCGTTATCAGTACCTACATTACTGCATATCGGCATGACCGTATAGAGCATTTAATGTACCTATAACAAAAAACATCTTTTTTGGTTTCTTTCCGTCAAATGAAAATATATGTTGTATAATGTTAATTCTGAGTAATGTATATTCGAGGTCGCGGGTTATGATGGATATCAAAATTTGGCATTATCTTTAATCTTTGATTACTATGAAATGCTTAGGGGATGTTTGTTATCCTACTTTGGTATGGGTTTTGAGTTGACAAGACTTAAAACATTTGTTTTTCTTTTGACAAAATGAATGAGTGTTGGATTCACATATTGATACCACATCAAATAGCCATCTTTGGCTTGAATTATGTACTTTAGTAGACCCTTTTTAATAAATATAATAAATCTCTCTTTACATTTGTTATATAATAACATATTTTATTACAATATCTATTTATAAAAATAAATATTTTAATAAATAATATTAATTTATCTCTCCAATCATTTTATCAAACCTACATCAAATCCAAATCTCATACCAAATTCAAATCTGATTCTAAACCCATATACGTACCAAACGGGCCCTTAGATCTTTCTTTTAATAGAAATCTTAATTCTTTTTAAGTTTACATATTTTTTATTTGTATATTTTAGTTTTGAAATTTTGCAACAATAATAATTTTACGCAATTAATTAAATTTACTTATGATAATTAACATTATAATGTTATAAAGCATAAATTTATAGCTGTTTAATTAAACTTTAGCTTATATTATGACTTATAAAACTAATATTTTTTGTTATTCTTTCTATAGCCAACCACGACACCCTTTGAAAATTCCACCAAATTAATCCGAAAGAAGAAAAAAAACTGTTTATTTATGAAAAATATATTTTTGTTAGTAATCGCCACATGATTTTTTAAAATATGAGAGTTTTTCTTGCATCAATAAACCTTTATAATTCATACATATGTGGGACAAATATAATATAAAAAAATATTGATAATAGTAACAAGATATATAAATGTAACTTTAAAAGATGTATAATTGTAATTTTCTTTTACTAAGATGATGCAAATAATTTTTTTGAGTTCGATATGGTGAAATCTTTTCAAAAGTAAAACATCATCTATTGCAATTAGAGGTGTAACTTTTTTGGCGTATAAAATATAATTATGTTTTTCACGACGTTTATTAGCTGTTTATTAATATATGTGGTTACCAACCACTTTGACCTTAACATATTACTCTCTATCAACTCTATATTGATTTTGTACGGATGTATTATGTGAAATATTTTGTCATTGCTTAAGGTTATTTTAACCAAAACTTTTTGTCATATATAATAGTATCGTCATGAAAGACATATAACTAAAAGCAATAGCTGTTAAAAGTTTTAATTATGGGATATCCGTCACTAAAACACGCGGGTACCCTACTGTATTATTTAATCAAGTAACAAAAACCTTTCATGCCTTTACGACATTTGATAAATAAAGGGTTGAAGTTATCACTTTTATAAGTTACAGAGGGTTTTTAGTAAAACATTTTATTGAGTATTGTTATGTTAAACATGATTAAAAAATGATTAAAGTATCTGTAAAAGAGATATTATATACGTAAGATTTGATGATAAGAAAACTACTATTATTACTTAAAAATAATATCTTTAGTTTTATATAATAAAAACACTATAAAAAACTTGAGTCGTGAATCGTAAGATAGTTTATGTTATTCTTCATCGTTTCAAACATTTTTTTTGTAGTATTCGCGCGTTGTTACGGGCCACTGTTATTATTATTATTATTTTTTTAATTTTGTGCGGGTTTATTTTTTCGGTCTCATGTTTAATAGTTTGTTTTTTTTTCTTATATGACTTTATGTGTTGGGCCTCATGTTTAAATGTTTTTTTCTTTGGTTATATGTTTTTTTTGTGCGGGTTTATTTTTCGGTATCATGTTTAATAATTTGTTTTTTTCCTTATATGAGTTTATGTCCGGCGCGTTGTTCCGGGGCGGTAATTTTTTTTTTTTGCGAATTTTTTTTTGTCACATGTTTAATAGTTTGTTTTTTTTATATGGGCTTATGTGTTGGGCCTCATGTTTAAAGCTTTTTTTTTTGCTATATGGGTTTTTTTAAATGACACTGTTTAATGCAATCTAAAGTTGTACGTTTGTGACTATGTCGATTATTTTAAAGTTGAATCGGTACTTTTGTAATATTTCCCCCCTATTTTGTGCCAAAAAAATATAATAATTGGGCCGGCCCAAAGTGGGAGCCCAGGCCCAAAGTGAGAGCCCATTGTACAGTAGAAGCACTGCAGCTTCTAATATACAATGGTAAATGTATGATTTATAATATAATTTTATGGGATTTGAGTAAATATGTGTTATGTGTTTGGGCTTATGGTTTTTAGTGGTGTAAAACGACACCGTTTAATGCAATCTAGAGTTGTACGTTTGTGACCTGTCGATTATTTTAAAGTTATTAGGTATCGAAAATGTTTCCGCATGTATTTTTTATCTGAATAAATCGGTATTTATGTAATAATTTTTTTCCTCTACTTTGTGCTAACAATACTTAAAAAAAACCAATTGGGCCGGCCCAAAGTGGGAGCCCAATAAACTAGCCCAAAGTGTAAACCAAAAAAGCCCAAAAAAAGTACTGTAGCAAGGGGGAAGAAACTACGTCGTTTCAACCCCAAGGGGGAAGAAACTGCGTCGTTTCAACCCCCCTTAAGTATATGTATATAATGAGTTGAATTTCTTTATGTTCAGATTAATCTAACACGTCGACTAGAACCCGATCCAGATGTACAGCATACCTTCTCGAAACAAATTAAAAATAAGACCATTTGAAATGAATCTTGACACACGTCGACTCGAAACAATTTTTTGTAGTATGCATGCACCTTAAAATAATCCCCATGACGTATCCATGCACCTTTCTGCCCCCCATAACATAACAAAGTGTCAAAAAAATATTAGTAATATATAACATGGTAGTAAATGTTACCACCTATATATATATAAGAGAGGAAAACCAAGAAACAAAATATTCGTTGCAATCACACCAATCATAAAAAAAACATACAATTTTGTTCTTCATCCTAAACCAAAGTATTTACACTTTTTATTATTTGCTCAGTCAATGGAGATGCTTCTGCAGTTTTTCGTTACGATGATTGCATCATTTATATTCTGTATGTTAATTACGAAGATCACTGCTACTACTAATAAAAAAAAAGATTAAGGTCGTTAGAAAATCAAAAAGTTCGAAGAAAGTTCGATTTGCTCTAGAGCTCGAGGAAATTTTTGTCAACAAGGTCTTCGACGATCCATCAGAAACGAAGCCAGTCGTTTTTAACGCGGAAATCTTGGATGAATCAATTGTTGGTTTATGTTAGTTGGATACGCGATACACAACTAGGAGTGTGTGAGCCTATTGGGGGCACACACGATAAAACATTTAGAGCGCGTTATGTTACTTCACGAAACGATTCTATGTAAACTTTTGGACATTGAACGATTAAGACAAGAACTTTGTGTGTCCTTATGTGCTAGCCGGCCAAGGGAAGGTTCTAGGAGTTGTCTTGGTTCAATGTATGTTGGAGATAAGGAGAAAGTTGTATGGGATAAGGTTTTGAAGTGGTGTGATAAGACTTAAACTCAATGTTATAGTCTTATCATGACTTAGGGTTGAGAGGCTATTTAAACTCCCTTCCCTAAGCTCATAGTGGTTGACATACAGATCATACACACTCACAAAAGCTGCAAATCTTTCTCTTATACATCCAACAGCCGAAATCAAATACCAAATCAAAACAGTTTTGATTTTCGGTTGACTATAAAACCTTCTGTTCTATTTCGGTTGAATGTTTTAAGGTTTTTCCACTTGTGATTCGATCCCAGGTTTATTCCAGAAGGTGTTATACATTGGTTTACGTATTGTCAAGGTGTGACAATAGTCGGATTCGAGCTAGGGGTCGTGAATCTCTATTTCGGTTGTACTGTAGCAGGGTCACAACCGAATTCGGTTAAAACCCTACACAACTTTCTGTAATTCGGTTCTGTTCCTTGTGAGGCTTTCGGTGATCGATTTTCAGTGGGTTTTGGATACAATAGTTGTATTGGATATACGTGAGGTTTGGACTAGCATCCGGGCGTGCTTGTTTACGTGTTTGTGTGAGCACTCGTAGAGGTGACAACTTAGTCACTCGTTTCTCATTCTTGGTTTCTTTGATTTGTTGGTGTCTACGAGGGTATGTTCCTATTTAATTTACATGCCCCTTAAATGTGTTTTATATGTATGTTGATTATTTGTACTAGACTAGATCTATCCGCTGCGTACTCGTAAGAGTTAAAGTGGTTAACTTGATTGTTAAATTCTAACAGTGGTAGAGCCAATTAGTTTAGTATTCATGTATTACATACGATTTGAAACACGCTAGGGCTGCATGAAATTGGATTATTTATTGTTTTTATTGAAAATTATGGCAACGACATGCAATCCTTGCCATAACTAAATGAATAACCAACCTAGAATCAACACAAAAATAAAATGATAAAAAGAAGTATAGATTAAAAAAAAATTAAATGTTAATTAAGTTGCTATGTTAATCTATTCTTGTTTTATCTCGGCTGTAAGACTCACGCAATCATGTTA
>BQNB010119066.1:6542-20880 GCA_026074375.1 Tanacetum coccineum
ATATTTTATACACGTTTATAAGCACATTTTATACATATTTTTATATACATGTTTTTATACACATTTTTATACACATATTTTTATACACACATTTTTATAGACGTTTTTATACACGTATTTTTAAACACATATTTGTATACATACTTTTATACACATTTGTATACACGTGTTTATAAACACATTTTTAAACCCGTTTTTATACACACATTTTTATACACACGTTTTTTACACACATTTTATATGTGTAAAATGTGTGCATAAAATCGTGTACACATATGTGTATAAAAATGTGTAAAAACGTAAGTATAAAAACGTGAGTATAAAAATATGAGTATAAAAATGCGTGTATAAAATAGTTCACGTACCAAAATGGAACATTAGAAAATAGTTCACGTAACAAAACGGAACATTAGAAAAAGTATTAAACATGACACGTAGGCTTTTTTCCGGTTTTATAACATTTTTCCCGGTTTCCAGTCAAGGTTGGTGCAAATTAACACAAAACTTGAAAGTTCATTATATTAAGTGGAACAAAAAAAAGTTCACGTACCAAAACGGAACATTTAAGAAAGTATGTTGCTATTGTACGGCTAAAACAAGTTTCAATAGTTTAGTCTTATTAATTTTTACAAAAACAGTTTTCCACGAAACAAATGGTTGGTCACTATGAGCATGCATTTTGCGTGTAAAATTAATAGACTACATTAACATCATCTTTTAGTCATATGGCATATTAAATTTGGCGCGTAAACAATTTAGACATTTAATAATCATGCATACAAAGATTCATAATCAAAAGATGACATTAAGCATACATGTAAACATGTAAAATCCGAGTTCTCTCGCGAGTCTTCCCCAAATGGAGAACCATAAGACCCTCACTAGGTTTTCTGCTAAAGTGCCTAGATCGCCCCATTCACCACATATTGTGATTGAGTGGGTCTTATAGCCGGAATAGGCAATTAATTAAAAGGGATCATTCAAGCTAAATTAACAATCTTAATTTTCCTTTTAACCTATATTAACCTTTAATAGTTTTCAGGATCAATATCTACTTATTTTATTTATCTTATGGCAAGAATCTAAATATTGTTGTCATATTTTTCTAGTAAAACATAAATAAAATATTAAACGCAGCAGATCATAGACTTTGTTTTAATTATAGGCATGTAAACTAGGCATATATTAAAACAAAGCGTGTAACACATAAAGCTAAAACGAGGTGGCTCGTGATGCCACTGTTGGGATTTAAATACCTAGGTAACTAGTTTAGCCACGAGTACGCAGCGGATAGGACCTAGTAATAGCATATGGTTAACACAAATAAAAGGTAAATAGAAACGCGTACCTTTTGTTAATATGATCAAGAAAACGAAACAAGCAATTAAAATAATTGCCTCTACGGTTGCTCACACAATCACGTCAACCGAACACGTTAAGCTATGCTAGGCTTAACTTCACTAACTAACAACCTTTGTTTTAATCCCGATTACCACGCAAACCCTTGAGCTAGTAACCGAATTACCAAGAACCGAATTAGGATTTATAAAACCCTAATCAACCGAATAACGTCTGGACCGAATAATAGCAAAACCCGAAACCCTTTTGGGATTTTTTCAATCTTCGAACAGTAGACCACCAAAACACCTTGTATACATAACTTGATCGTCT
This sequence comes from Tanacetum coccineum, assembly GCA_026074375.1. Classification (NCBI taxonomy): domain Eukaryota; kingdom Viridiplantae; phylum Streptophyta; class Magnoliopsida; order Asterales; family Asteraceae; genus Tanacetum; species Tanacetum coccineum. The sequence goes on from BQNB010119066.1 coordinate 8,214, forward strand.
ATCTTGGAAGAGCAAGTAAATTCGTTTAACCCTTAACAAGATTTAACCGAATATAGTAACAAGGTTAAACCAAAACTCGAACAACCCTTCTTGATTGGTTTAATAGAACTCGGCTGACAAGGAGAAAAAAATAAGAAGATCGAGCAAAGAAAAGGTTTAAGAACAATGTATGTGTCGTGTGAATGAGCTTATGGGATGAGGGGTATATATAACCCTTTATCCCTAGCCAAAACCAACTAGGAGATCAAGTTAGCCACATTCAACTAGGATACAAGTCCTAGTCCCATCACAATTCGCTTTTCTTTTGTTCTCCTTAATTACCAGTCGAACAAACACCCCTCTAGATCCTCATCAGGAAAACCGGCCACCCTTGGGTTCGAGAGATGTTCATTTATAGTCCTTGGTTTATTATTAACGTGAAGTATGAACGTGTTCTCCGTGTATTAACTTGTGTGCCCCCAATAGGCTACTATATGTATATGATATTCGTGTTACTCGATATCCATTTCAACACGCTCCCACTTGGGAGTCGGGGTAGCACATAACACTCAGTACATATAATTGGCAAGTCTAGGCAACCCACCAATTATTTTTCATTAGTGGAATAGTATGAGATACGAGTTTTCATAAAAATATTCTCAGCTATTTAATGGGTTATAAATTTCTGGCTTTATAATTTCCTTTGTTGACAGAATACGTTAAACCATGAATATGGATCCAAAAGTCATTCCATATAGTTTAACATTATGTTTCGTTAATAGAAATAATTCCATATATACAATGTATCAAGAATCATCTTGCATTACCCTTTGGAACGGCCATTCATTATCTATATTTACTTCTCGGAGAGGGCCCAATGGTATCTTTCTGCCCTATCAAGTGGAGGAACCAATCCCTTTATGTTTACAAGTGTTGTGGATGTTGCTTACATTACACTCCGAAAAATAGTTTTATAACTACCTGGTTTTAGTACAGCGTTTGGCTATAATCCAAAAGTGATATCCACACATACAGAACTTGCTTGCATCTCAGAGTTATGGACAATCTTATCAACCATTTTCAGATATTTTACTCATGACATGGAGCCAAAGTAAATGATCGCTGAAAGTTGGGGTAATCTCAATATGCATCCCTTGTGATATTACATCTGAGTTTGGTGGGAAACCAGCACATTTATTCAAAGAATATAACCAATACACTCACATTTGCTTCACATAACATATATTTTCTATTGTTTAACCGACAATGGGACATATTTAGATGATGAATCAGTCATGGATTAAACATGCAAATATAGGATAACAGTTGTTATATGAATGAGAAAATTCCAAAGGATCTTTATTCATCAGAAATTTAAATGTTTTACAATTCAAAAAATTATCCAATACTAATAAACACAGAGTTACTTGAAACTACTAGCTGGCATAAATCCGATATTCCTAGTTAATTCGGAAATGCTTAGGGAATGCCAAAGCCTTTGTGAAAGGGTCAGCTATAATTTCATCTGTGGACAATCTTTTCTTATCCCTTACATCACCATCTTAATGGTCTCGCGAGATAGTGAACTTTGCGCTAAATGTCTTGCCCTTTAGTGACTCCATCATCTTTCGCTATTGCCTATGCTCCAGTATTATCACAATAGACATACTACGGGGTACTTCAATTGTGGGAACAATGCCAAGCCCAGAAAGAATTTTCGGAATCATACAGCCTCTTTTCGATGCATCAAAGCAAGCGATATATTCAGCATTCTCGTAGTTGAGGTTGCTAAAATACTTTGTTTTGTTACTTTTCCAGATCAACAGCACCTCCATTTTAGAACGAAACACATATCCAGTCTGCGCTTTTAGGTCATTGTCAGCTTATCCGTTCAGATATCCAGCATCAGTGTAGAAGAAACTCTAGCTGTCGTATCATATTACCTCCATATACAGAACAATCAATCCTTAGTATTGCGAAGATACTTAAGAATATTTTTAACAGCAGTCCAGTGTTCTTCACCCGGATTCTGTTGAAATCGGCTTGTCATGTTCTGTGCGAACGCAACATCAGGACGAGTACATCTCACAACATACATAAATATGATCCTATTACCGAAGTCGTAAGGTATTTCTGCATGCGCTGGTTTCAGCTGGCGTTGAAGCCACCTTGTTTTTTTACCCCTTCTGACTTACTTAATTTTAGCTTTTCTCTGCATAGGGATCGTTCCTACGCTTGGATTTTTCCATATAAAATCTTTTGAGTGATTTTCTACTCAATGTAAGCACTTTCAGATGTAACCAATTAACCGCTTGACCTATCACGGTAAGATCTTGATTCTAGCAATATATGCGATCCCCCAAATCATTATTCGCCACAAAACTTCTTCAAGATAGGATTTTACATCTTGTTGTAAACATTGAATGTTGTTCCCTGATGAGTAAATAATGTCGATCGACATATAGAATGTAGGGATAGCGACATACTCCCACTTGCTTTATGTATAGACGCACTGTGCTAAGTTCAGGCAACCATCGAAAGTTTTAGTGACCAAATGAGGTGAGATCATCGTCAATTCGATCGTAACATTACGAGTCTCCAGTCATCGCCTATTCTCCGCTGAGATGCGCATCCCACCGGAAATTTAAGTCTATATTGTATCATGGATCATCGCCTTATCTCGCTCTTGCACAAGACTCCCACTGCGTTAGGCCTATTTCTGAGCTCTCTCTTCAATACCACCACCTAAGGTTGCGTTAGGATATTTTGGATTAACAAAACCTTCAGGTTGCTCCATATAGACTTATTCAGAAAGATGTTCATTGAGAAAGGCAGTTTTGACATCCATTTGCTAAATCTCATAGTCATAGAATGCAGCTATGGCTATAAGAATCCTTATAGCTCTAATGTCTGCTACAGGAGAAAAGGTTTCTTCATAATCAACCCCGTAGGTTTGGGTGAAGCCCTTTGCTACAAGACGAGCTTTAAAGGTGTGTACTGCACCATCCATATCAGTCTTCTTTTTGAAGAGCCATTTTCTATCAACGGTTTTGCTGTTAGGAGGAATATAAACTAAGTCTTAGACTTCGTTGTCTTTCATGGATTGCATCTCCACATTCATAGCATTAAGCCATTTGTCAGATTCAGGATCCAACAATGCAGCTTTATAGTTAGCGGGTTTGGTTCACCAAGATCCCCCAACTCATGCTCCTTAGCATCAATGTGTAAACACATGCAATCTGGGGCACGACGTGTCCTAGTGGACTTACGAATGGGATTCATATCACTTTGAGGTTCATCAATTTCTTGATCATCCTCATCATGAAGTAAGCTAGTGTTTATAGAAGGATGTGTATCTTCTTCTTGAATGATTCCAAGATCTTCTAGACTCCCACTTGCTTCTTGAGTTATAAGACTATTCTCAAAGAATTCAGCATTCCGAGCAACGAATACTTTGTTCTCGGGTGGGTAGTAGAAAGAATATCCTATCGTTTCCTTTGGGTATCCTACAAAGATACACTTAATAGATCTGGGTTCCAGTTTGTCAGGTTTGGTAAGTGTATCACGCTTAACAAGTGCCTCTCAACCCCAGACTTTTAAGTAAGGCACTTAGGGGCTTGCCTATGCCATACTTCGTATGGTGTCTTATCAACCTTCTTAGTTGGAACCATGTTAAGAATGCGTGCAGCAGACTCAAGGGCATAATCTCAAAAGGACTTTGGAAGAGTAGTTTGACTCATCATGGAGTGAATCATGTCTAGCATTGTTCGATTTCTCCTCTTAGACACACTATTATGTTGTGGCGTGTAAGGAGGAGTACGATAGGCAATAATCTCATGCTCCTTTAGATGTTCTAAAAACTCTTGACTCATATATTCACCTCCACGATCAGAACGTAGTGACTTTATGGTCTTCCCGAGTTGGTTTTCTACTTCCTTTTGAAATATTTTAAAAGTTTCAAACACTTCATGTTTATGTTTTAGCAAGTAAACATAACCATAACGACTAAAGTCGTCAGTAAAAGTGACGAAATAGCTTGCTTCTTGTCTTGACACAGTTCTAAATGGGCTACAAACATCAGTGTGTATTAGTCCAAGTAGATCTTTATCCCTTTCCACTTGATGTGAATAAGGTTTTCTTGCCATCTTTCCAGACATGCAGGAAACACACTTTTCAAAAGACTTAAAATTAGTCGTTGAAGCTTGTGAATTAAGGAAGTCTCATTCATGATTGCCTCCTTCATTATTTTATAACTCAACACACATGCAACTTCTCAATGCGTTTCTTGCGAAATGTGTCCAAGACGACAAGTGCCCCCAAGAGAGTAGAGTCCAAGTTGAGCTTGGCTCTTTAATTGCTGATATAGCTTACATCAGAATACTTCATTTGTATTAGAGAAGACAAATCAGTTTCATTAAAAAACCATCCATGGGGATTACACTAAAACCAAACCAAATCTCATCCTAGAACTTGAAAGTACGCTTATGTTGCCATCAAAATACGGTTAACAAATACATCGGTATATCAAACGAAAACGAAACTGAAACATGGGTTCTCTAGGAATAGAGGAGAGTATAAATGATACAATTGTCGTAAAATTAAATACTAGTTGCCACTCGGAGACACGACGCCCAACTACTAATAATATCTTATTATTTATATGATGTGAAAATTCTCCCTTAGCTCTCAACTGCTGATCGATGACCATCGTCCTCAATGTAATACAGTCTTAAAGCTACCCTGGGCTTCAGTTCTTAACCTTCCCCTGGGGGAACGATCTGAGTTGTTATACAGGATATGAGTACCACAACCGTATCATTCAACCCGAAGATCTTATAGAAAAGAATAGTTGTTCTATGGTGGAAAATTTACTACCTGAACGTGCTAGCCTCATTACTAGATATCTTACTTACTTTTTTTCTAGCAAACTCGGGCGAGATAAATAGGCCAAATTCCTTCTCCAATGATCTATTCACCACATTGGTGAGAATCGCGTCCTTCGCAGGATAATCTTCCTTGGGTAGCACCCTATAATCCAATAATATTAACTACTATGAGCGATGTTGAAGGAACTCTCTAGGTTTAGGGATGAGCAAAAGATGGCGCCTGGCTCAAGTTGCATTGCCCACGTCTTTTGCTTTTGCTCTCTTTCCCTTGATTCCCCTTGAGTAGCCTTGGGCTCGGTTTCTTCTTCTGTAGTTTTTATGGAACCCTTCCTGCTCTTAATTGACTATGAAACCCACAGGTATGCAACATCTTTCTTTGGCAGCGTCTGCTCATGTAGTTTAAGCATAGCATGTAATTCATTCACGGTCTTCCCCATGCTGTGCATATTATAATTCTGTACGAATTAGTCATATTCCTTAGACAGAGTTACTTATAGATTAAGCTCACTGCTCAGCGAATATAAGTGTGACACAGGGATTGACCGAGAGCTCTAACCCATTCCACCCCCACCATATTCATAAACTATACACGATACACAAAATTTTCCATGTAGCTCTTTATCTTTGAGAACATATGAGCTAACTGTTTGATCCTTCTTCCTGCTTGCACGCATGAAATACTCCTCTCCCTGGATTTGTGGAGTTCCTGGTTCTACTGTTGATCCAAAACATAGTTTTTAGCTCTGAAGCATTCCTATGCACCATAAGATTGAGTTAGATTCCGTTTGGATAATCTAAGTAACATGGTCTAGAATTGACGATGCATACAATTTTCTTTAATCCCTTGACCATGTTACCGTGAGTTGCAAGACGCGCCTGAGGAGGAACTTGTTGTCAAGGAATGCAGCAACTGGTGTGGATGCTCCACTGTAGTTTTCTCTTATCTTCAACAGGACAGTACATCCTAAGTTGTCCCTGTATCATTCACTGAAGTTAGGTCTAAGATAAGTTTTGTTTCTCAAAGAAACTCCTGAATACCAAATTATTTCTGACCGAGGTAGTCATCTACAATTAAGAAAAGTTAAAACATTTAATATTTTTGATAATTAAATTCTTAATAGAATTAACTTACATAAATATAAATTTTACTAATTGAATTCTAAGATCCAACATTGTACCTCCATTTATTATCCGAATGTCTGACTTAGTGTAAAACAAGTAGGGCAAAAGGTAAGCGGTGTGCGTTAATTGCATTAGATGCAACTCTTAGTGTATGAGACCTTGTCAGAACAATTAGAATCTTCGTACTCAAATATAATTGTCATGAGAAATGTTTAAGTTTCATCTTTATGCACTCTGGTTATAGGTTAGATCCAAAGCATACCAATGATTTAAGTCACCAAGCGCTAAGAAACGTGCAAAAATAGCCTTTAGAATCTGACCTATGACCAAAAATTTCGTCCTGAGGTGGGATGACCCTAAGCGTCTGACCAGAGGTCAAACCAATTGCACGTGTCTTGTTCTTGGTTGGCTGGCATAGATTAAATATTATCACATAGGGGTATTCACATAAAAATGTTCAAAAGCATGTCAAAGAGGCTGCAATAAAACATAAACTTTGTAGCACTTATTTTAAAAAACTTATATCGAAATTGTAGTGATCATTTAGGTTCTCTGGTAACTTTAATTGAACGCACATAAGAAAGCGGACTAGACGTAAACAAGCATAGTCAGCGCGGGAACTTATTAAAAAAATGAATTCTTTAGGAATGTCGCCTTAAACTTCTTATTATTAGTTAGTTCCAGTGGATGAGCCGTACTTCCATAGCTCCAAACTGTCTCAGATTTAAATCAACAAAACCTGGTTTCATTATATATGTGTAGTTAATTAACCAAAACCCACACGTATTTCCACACGACTGTATAGTGTATAGCTTGTCACATTCGAACAACTATATCACGGCAAGTAATTACCTTGTGATGTGTAATCTCCTAATCACGTAGAATATGACGACCTGTTACACACACTTAATATTATAAGCGACAGCACCCCTCTGACTCAAGTGTCTCTTTAGTATTTTAGCGTTTTACAATTGTGTAGTTCTTTTCATCTCTCCGAGCTATGACCACATGCACTCACCTAAAATCATATGGTGTGTCAATCCTATGTAGATTCTACATCCCTAATGTCGAAGTTCAAAACACTATAATAATTAACCCCAAAACCCCCGCCCCATACCAAGTCAAGTAGCATCCATACTTGGTAAGTAACAGGTCTCATAGGCTACCTGGTTTTAGATGTTCTATCCGAGATAACGTTAAGTATACCCAAGCGTGTAGACCAGCGAGTCTAATTCTATGTGACCGAGACATGACCTATCAGATCTGACAATTTACGCACAGTACATCCAGAAACTTATAGTGACTGAAGTATGTCATTGAGATACAAAACATAGCCGTCCTAACCTCGCTGTACGAGTGATTTATAGAGTGTAGTAGATGAGAGGCGAGCTCTTTCCTTTTATATGTGGCAGTGAAATGTTCTAGGTCCTATAGAACCGCTCCTTTAATCCTCTAATCACCACTCATGATCTATATCTTGGCTCATCCACCTCCTGAGAAGCCGTTAGATCAATTTCCACGTTAGGGTATGAGCATGTCGGTCCAGAAGTCACAAGTTACACAAGATGGCAAGATTCATTAAGATAGCGACGAGATTACGCTTGGTTGATGATCTCAAGATGCTCAAGATCACATTCTATCATACAAATCAAGATAAAGGAACAAGCTCAAGCCTAAAGTCAAATATCACTACATCATATTCACAAGACAAGAAAAAGAAAGAAGTCTGCGAGCACAAGAATGAAGACCTTCATAGTATGATAGGTTTAAGTTTTTGTAACATGAAGTGACCTCCCTTAGGGGGAGATTGTTAGGAATACAAAATTCCTAGAAAAGTCTCGGTCACTTCATAGATATCAGAAGATAGCTCGTCAAGTAATATTTGGAAACTTACATAGGTAACTAGTCCAAGGTCCATGGAAAGCCCAGGTAACCAAGGCCCATGTCCACCTCATGTAAGTATAAATACCCTCTCCACACATGGAGAGGGTGTTGGTTCTCTTTGTAATTTACACATAGTTCAATCAACCTTCTTATTTTTCCTTTTTTACTTTCTCTCTCAACTTTCTCTCTCTAGTTCATCTTTTGTGTGAAATGAGTTTTCTTCAGTGAAACTCGCAAGCAAGCGGGGGACGTAGTGGGAACGAATCGCCTTAAAAACATTTGTCCCTTCGGGTCGTAGTTCCTTGGAACAACCCTCCTTAAACCCACCTTATAGCTTATTTCACAAAAGAGGTGCGCCTTTTTCGTAATTGACACAAGACGGTTATTTTTGTTGTTTTTTGATTTTTTTGGTATTTTTGATTACTTTATATATATTCGTAAAAAATATTTTTGTATTTTTTTTATAGAAAAATATTCACAAACGGGGATTATAACTTCACGGGGAAGGGTCTTCAAATACTAATCTTCAAACGGAAACACAAAAATCGCTACACACATCCCCGGCAACGGCGCCAAAAACTTGATCCGTCCCAAAACCACACACACAAACAAGTATGTGTAATTAAGAGGCAAATACAATTATAGTATAGTAGTATACGTATTCCAAAAGATTTAAGAAGATTTCTTTTGACCAAAGCAATCCCTAAAATCTCCCGGGTCGTTTTCCCTCGACGAAGTGTGAATAGACAATCGGTTTAGTTTGTGATCGCGTAAGTGAATAATTCAAAGATTTGATTTGTTTTCTTAATTCTACGCATAAAAACACGTAAAGCATGCAAAGAAAGTAAACGACTAAGCAATTAAGAATTTAACATGAAAACGATAACGGGATTTAAAGTAAACGAGACAATTAAGCAAGTATATCAAAATAAAGCCCTACGAACGTAGATTTAATTCCTAAACCTCCTAAATAATAAAAGAAAATTTTTGGAAAAAGAAAATTATTTTTTTGATTATTATTAATTTTTTTTATGAATTTTTAAAGTTTTAAAACAAAATAAATGCACGAAAAATATTAAACTATGAATTAAAAATTTAAGAAAAATACTAAAAATAGCTGAGGAAGTAAAGTATGCAAGAAAAATAAAAACTCAAAATAAGCTCTAATGAATAAGCCAGGAAAAAGCATATAAGCACTCGAAGTGCTTATATGAAAATTAGGCAAAAAAGGTGATAAAGGAATTGTTTGTGCACCTTAGGACGTAAAAGTCCTAAGGGCGCAGTTGGTGTTGGTGTGTTGTGTTAAAAAGAGGGTTGAATGAGGTTGAGGTCAGGGGTTCGAGCCTTGCTCACCCCTGACTTCCCGAATTCCCCTTTTTTTATTTTTGCAAAACTTTTTAAACAAACTTGTAAAACAGCTTAATATGAACAACTTTTATAAAAACAACTTTTTGTGAAACTGAAAATTAAGCTAGAAAATAAGCTTCTTAAAGTGACAGTTTAGACTTAAAAGGTTTTAAGCTTTTTCACTAAACTAAAACAGCTTAAAACTTGAATAAGCTCAAGCTTGAGCCAAATAAGCTACTTATACCTTAAAACTAACCTAATGAGCAAAACTGAACAACATTTAAGCAAATCCATTAAGCCAAAAGCTAAGAAAAGCAATTAAGCACTTTAATCAAAACTGCTAGCCAAACAGACCAACATGGCACTTTTGAGCTTATTTTTAAGCAACTAAACAGATCCTTATGACAAAATGACTTATAAAACCTTAAAGCCTATACTAAAATCTATCTAAATCAATAATCAAAAAGCATTTTGAAATTCAAATAAGCTATGAAAAGGCTAATTGAAAAAGACTATTTTAACTGATTTCTCTATTTTTTTGGTTTTTCAAATTTTTATAAAAACTTAAAAGACTAATTTGCAGATTAAAAACAGATGTGTAAATAAGCTCTTAAAGACAAATTAAGTCCTAACCTATCTAGATTGACCTATGAACTAGTTGTGCACTAAGTTTCAAAAGCTAACTCTAATTCTAACTAGCTTAATTTTTGGCTTAAAGTTGGCCTTAAGGCTGTTTATGTCTACTGATGCACTTGACACTTTTTAGCCAAAACTCAAAACCAAAAGATGCAGACCTTTAAAACTTGTTTCAACACCATTTAATGACCAAAACAAAAGCAAATAGAGCAACAATACTAGCTAGAACAAAATTAAGCTCAAAGATTTAATGAGTCTGAGCTTATGATCTCAGATTCATACATCCAACTCTCAAACCTATTGAAACTTGATTAATCCTAACAAATTCCTTAAATCCTTGTTTTATTAACTTAACTTTGAGATTTAAAATCAAATTAAAGAACCAAATGGTGATGGACAGTACTAACTCATGTTAGTACTGCCATGAACCAAACACCCCTTTAAGTTGCATAAACTCATTTTTAGCTAATAAAATTGAGAATTAAGGCTTAGATAAGCAATACCAGATAGTGTTTAGCTTATATCAGACCTAATGAACAAATTTTCACAATCAAATAAGCAGAAACAATAAGCTTTTAACTAATGCTACTATTTTTGGATTTTTTAACTGTTTTATAACAAAAACTTTCAAACTAAGATTTATTCTAACAAGTGAACTGAATAATCATCAAACAACAATAATAAGCAATATTAAGCTATTCTAAGCAATAATAAGCAAATTTTAAGCAGAAATAAGCTAAAGTGCAATTTTAAGCTGTAAAATGTAAAATGAGGACTGACATAAGCCTTTTGCACAAACAAGGCTACAAATGCTCAAAGAGTAACTCTACAAAGCTCTAGATTATCAGAGATAAGCTAGTAAGGTCTTGGAAGCCCTTCCAAATTTAGCTTCCCTTCCAATATAAGTTGTGGTATATTTGGGAGTGGATTTTGAGTATTGATAAGCTCAGCTAAGCTTTGAGAGCTTAACTTAGTGTATAGCTAGCTTATTAGTTTTAGTGAAAGCTTATTGAGCTTATTTGAGTATAAGAGAGCTTATTTAAACCATAGTGCATTAAAGTAAAAACATGAAGTGACAATTGAACAATATGAAAACTACACTTTTATTAATGATTTAAACTGAATACAAGCTTATGAAAAGAAAGTTACACTAATTTGAAATACAATAAGCTAAAAACGATTAATAAGCTAAACTAATTCTACACTACTACACTAGATTTTTCAATTCAGTGAGTGAGGCCTTCCTTTTATAGGCGAGGAATGAAGCTTCTAGGCTGATAGACGCTCCTCTCTTCTTTAATCACAGCCATCCTCTCATAACCGCTTTCATCTTGACCGTTGAATGCCCTCCACACATGATTAGCCAATGATTGGCCTTGGGATTGCCAGCGTGGCTCCCAAAGGCGTCATTGCGTGCGTCATCGTCCTTCTAGAAGGGTTAATTTCACTTAAACGAGGTTAATTAGGGTGCAGGGTAATTTTGGGGATGAAGGTGAATAGTAAAACGGGTTTTCCCGCCTTATTCTTTTTCTTTTATTCGTTTGACCATTTGACCGAGTTTTAAAAAGGGAAATTGACTTGGGCTTGTTCTTTATATGAAAGGGTTATTGGGCTCGGCTTAATTTTTAACTTAACGACCGTTAGTCCATTAGTAATAAAGGACTAACGGTGTAATTGGTTTAGGGATTTTTTTTTGGTGAAATGATTTAGCTTTAAAGGTCCTTTTGGTAATTACAAAGGTTTGTCTTCACATGAGTTGACCAATGTTGACCATGGTTGACTTTTGTTGACCTTTTGCTAATAAACACCCGGCTCTTGTGTACTCTTTCCATTCTCATGTTCGTTTTTGTCCGATTTTTTGCTCTTTTCATGTGATTCTTGTAATATCCGTACCTACACATCATAAAAGACAAAATATACAATATACAAGCATAATATATTCATTTTTCATCTTTTAAGGGTTATTTTGATATAAAAACGGATAAGTGTTTTCACACTTATCAAAATTCCCCAAACAAAGTGATTGTCGTGTCCTCACGCAATGTTATATACTCTAAAACCAAATACTTCAAAACCTCCTCAAACTAATCCTTTGAAAAGTAGCAAAGTCTTTTGTGATGAGAGTTAAGAAATCACAAGTTTTAAAACACCCTGTTTTCCCATTTTTCAAATTTTTTCTATTTTTATGATTTTCATAATTTCCAACTTACAACTTATTTATGTGTGACATAATGTATTGCTTCCATTATTTATTGATAACTTTTAGGATCACGGAACAAAAAGCACATAAAAGTGTCCAAATGGATAAATTTATCGTCCCCGACTTTCACTTCTCCAAGCCAAGCTTAAAAACAAGATCATTGTAAAATACAAGTTATGATGCTAACACTACTCATAGAAGCTAATTGTGTATTACTTCTCCTCCCTTATTCCTAATTTTGTATCTCAAGATTTTATTTAAGTCATATACCTGAAGGCTCTTTAAGACTTTATTTCGATACTTATTAATTCCAAAAATAAAGCAGAACAGTTAAAACGCAATAATTAGTTCCTAGCCCTTTTCAATAGATCAAATGTCATCAAAATTAAGTCCACATCGAGGCAACCAAAATTTGGCTTTTATTAGGCTACATAGGTTCCATTCATGTCATATACCCTAAGGCTCTTTAAGACATAAATGGAACAATCTCATTTGCACCATATACCCTAAGGCTCTTTAAGGTACAAACAAGATAAAAATTAAGCAACAATATCCATTCCATATACCCTTAGGCTCTTTAAGAAATTAATAAGGCTATAATTTCACTTATTAA
>BQNB010119067.1:0-20880 GCA_026074375.1 Tanacetum coccineum
CAAGTTTACGGTGAGTTTTAGGTACTTCCGGCAAGATTAGAAGGTTTCCGGCAAGCTTGACAACCGTTGACCATCGTTGATCGCCGTTGATCACGGTTGACCTATTTGTTTGACCTTGTTACATTAATCGGCAAGGTTGGTGGCCTTGTAGCGTCTAATCGGCGATTAATCGGCCTTGTAGACCTTGTTTTGCAACACTGATACCACTTCGTAAATACATTTCACTATTTATAATAAATAATTATAAATATATCTCGATAAGTCCATTCGGTAACTTTAATCACCGTAAAAATAATCATAATATGGTTGAAAATGAAACGTTTACCCATAATAAACATATTAGAGAAGTTTCGAGAAAAAATATATTTTTCTTCTTTTAGTGAATTTATTAAATAAATAAAATAATTAAATAATATATTATTTAAAATCAAAAATCATGTTTTTAGGTAAAATTTCTTAGTATAAACTTTTTACGAAATTTCGACATGACATGTACGTTCATACAACGTTTTCCAAGGTTTTTAACCTTTATTTCAAACACTTTTCAAACTTTCGACACTTTTCTGACAAAATTCCAAAATCTCGATCTTTAACGTTTACTAAAACGTTTTTCCCCAAAATATCGTTTAATACCACTCAAGGTTGCAAAAATCATGAATCGTTAGCCGGGCGGTCAACCACCTTGTAGCTTGTAATCGGTCAAGGAGGGATTAATCGGCGATTAATCGGATTGGCATTTTTGGTAAAATTTGGGTATTTCCGGCAAGTTTTGTGTATTTTCGTCGAGTTTTATATATTATTGGCAAGTTTTTTTCTAAAAACAACTTGTAATAGATTTAAACAGTTAATATAAGTGATCAAAACACGTTTACGGTGAGTTTTAGGTACTTTCGGCAAGATTAGAAGGTTTCCGACAAGTTTGACCACCGTTGACCACTGTTGATCGCCGTTGACCACGGTTGACCTATTTGTTTGACCCTGTTACATTAATCGGCAAGGTTGGTGGCCTTGTAGCGTCTAATCGGCGATTAATCAGCCTTGTAGACCTTGTTTTGCAACACTGCATTATATAAACTAGAAAGGTGAATAATTTTTTAAAACCTGTTTTAAAAAATTAAAAATTATATTAGTCTACATATTGAAATCAATTGATATACAGATATGTATATAATAAGATATGTAATAAATAAATAAATAAATTGGCTGAATAAATTAAGCAAAGATAGGAAAGATCAACAAAGCATGATGATTTATAGTGTTTTGCACGAAGCTCCTATTCCCCCTACTACAACTCCTCTAGTACCCAACTTGAAGTTTTCTTCACTATTTTTTGACAAGCTCCCTTTAGGCGAGAATACCTAAATCCATCGCCTACACTTTTTTTTGATCAAAGCAAAATAACCGAGTTTCTAACTTCGAAATAGAACCAATCTAACACACTATAATATTAAGGCCTAAATATAAACCTATCATACACAATGAAAACACAAACAACTAGATGAATGTTGATAAATATCACAAATGTGATGACTCAACAAAACTAATAAATACTTGAAGCTTGAAGTCTTCTTTAATTTTCTTCACTAAAGATTTAATGATTTGGACACTTGTAATGGTTTATATAAAAAGTATAATAACGATAAGAATGTGTGGGAGAAAATAAATATGTAAAGAGAAAAATGAAAAGGGAAGCAAATGAGAACATGGTTCCAATTTAATGTTAAATTGAAATTCAAAATCCTGGCCCATGCTGACAGCTATACTGATCCACCGTAATCCAGATCCTTCTTTGAATTATGGTGTGATCCATGTGTAGCAGCTAGTGTTATTTCATATACTTTTTTCGGGACCGTATAACCCCTTAAAATCGTGTAATATGCCCAAAATAGGTACTTAATTTAATCGTCCTTTTTATTATTTAGCATTGGAAGGCATTTGTAAGAAATACACGACTTGGGCTCATTTAAGAAGAAACGGACAAGACTACGGACTACACCAACACTCTTAAAGATTCCTCCTCAAAAGCTGGAGACAACTCACAGATTAACTGACGCCGTCACAACGATAAATCCAAAGATGGCGTCACAAGATCTTAAGACGGCGTCAGGTTGTACGACCCAACCCATTATTTAGAATATTCTTGTCACGACGGCATCACGATTAAAATGCTACGCCGTCGCAGCAATTTTCCTATATATACAAACCCAAAATTAGGGTTTTAGGTGTGTAACTTTAAAATAAAAAGAGGGTACAACCTAGTTCATTTAGCACTGTAGGATGATTTAGCCACAAACCCTATTGTACTTCCTTTAATTTCATGTTCTAATGAGTAAGACTCATTAATCAATTTAATAATTCTGTTTTGTGATTCTTATATGTCTTGCTTTATCTATAACATGCTTGGCTAAACCTTCTATTGTGTTATTTATGATTGTATGAACCTAGGATGAAGACTTAGAGTGTTCGTCTTGTGATGAATATGAATTTAGGTCTTAGAAAACCAGCTTTTGTTCTATATTGCTTTGATATGTCTAGGAAAACATGATTGTGTAGAAAGGATACCGCCATGTAACAGTTTTCATACTACCTTGCCCCCTATATGGTTGATCCACTCTTAATATATTTCAAATGCATTTAATATACTCTTAGGGGCCTTGTAATAGTCTTTATACTACCTTATTTGTGCGTTGCCTTAACGGAATATTAAATAGACGGTGGGTTCGTATAATTCGTTCATGACCTAGGAAATAATTACATAGATCATCACAAGTGTGACAAAGCAACAACACTAGGAGAAGCAATCTAGGGAGTAATACATGATTAAATAAACATAGTCTTTTATTATATTGTTATCACCAGTAGTTTAGTTTATATTTAGTTTAATAGCTAAAACCAACCACCTCTCTAATATATGATTTTACCTGCTTTCATAAAATATAAAAACACAAAAAGAATCTTCCCTCAACCCTTAGAATTCTGTTAGACCATGATCAAGCATTCCCAACCTATTCCCCTAGAGAACGATAACAACCCCCGAGTCTTGCCTATACTACTACTAGAACAGTTAGGTACTCTGCCTAGGGAGTTGTAAAACTTCGTGTAGAAGTCTTACGACGACCACATCAAGTTTTTGGCGCCGCTACCGGGGAATAGTTAGGTATTGATCATAGTTTAGCTTAGTTCTACTTGCTTGAATCCTTTCAAGTAAGATTTAATTTCCGCATATTAGCTTTCTTATAGTCTATCTGTTCTTTGTGTTATCTTTTTTGTAACTCCATTCTCGTCCACCACCATGGAAGACAGAATCCTATCCGCAATCTAGAGACTACTCAAACCTACCACAAGGGCTAATAGGATACCATCGAGCTCCCCATAGGGAACAACGTGGCACCTCTTTGATCCGACACCATCCGTTGTGCAAAACGATGCTCATTCTACGGACTTCGGTCCGAGGATCCAAACCAACACCTCAAGGATTTTCTTAAACTTGTGGACTCACTTACTTACGGTGAAGAATAGGGAAAGAAGCGCTTGAGTTTATTTCAATATTCCTTCGCGATCAAGCTAAGCAATTGGCTTGAACGCTTCCAGCATCAGCCATTCACCCCATGGGAGGATTTACTACCCTATTCCTTTGCTAATTCTTTCGCACTGGGAAAGGACCGTAAAACCCGCAATGATATCCTGATGTTCCAACAACATCATGGAGAGTCTCTATCCGAAGCATGGACTCGTTTCAAGGACTTACTCCAAAAAGTCCCTCATCATGGCATCGATCGTTGGCTTTAAATCTAAATTTTTTATGATCATGTCTCCTTTCATCTCAAGTGCGAGATTACTGCGCTGCCGGCGACAAACTCCATAATAAAAATGCCAACGAATCTTGGGAAATCATTGAGAACCTCACCCTCTATGACCATGAGGGTTGGAATGACATGAAAGAATTCGTCAAGCCGGTCCAGGCCATTTCTACACCTCAAGGCATCTCAAAAACACCTTACCAAAGACTTCTTGAGCTCGAAGACCAGATTAACTTTTTATAAAAGGTACATGCGACCAACCCTTAGGCACTTAACAACATCCTCAGGCTATGCTAATGCATCCTTTCTAAACCTCACCCCAAACCATAAGAGCCCTTTAAAGCTGAATCCCTTTACTTACATTGAACGTATAGGCTGAGCCCTCAACCTCAAGCTATAAAGAATTACTTTTGAGCTTTAATAAGGGAGGGACTACATGGCGCACAACTTCGAAAAATGAAATATTTGAAACGCCATTTTTAAGCACACGAGAAGATCAACGAACAGAATGACTAAAATGTCAGACTACTTAAGGAACTCACGAACAACAAAGCCCCTGAAAAAATATTGATAAGGTAAGAAGCCCAATTCCCCTCACCAAAGAATATAAACTCAATCTATCTAGCAAGAGAGAGGAAGAAAGAATGACAAGACGGAAGATATACCATAAAAAAAAGTAAAAAAAACAATATGGAAAAGCCTACCGTAACAAAACGACATACCAGTGACGAAAGCCGAATGAGTAAAGAAACTAAACTATACCGAAAGAAGTAAAGAAGTACTCAGTTCTCACCTGTAGAATATTATCTAAAGCATAAGATTAATGAAAAACTAAATCGAGATCTAGTCGATAATAATAGATTCAATGACTCTCTGTCTAGGGCCCGAGTTGGGAAGGTAAAAGGAAAGACATATAATGTGTCGCCTTGGGGGCCTGTTTATGAAGCGATCCTTAAGAAAAAGATAACAAAGAAGGAGGACATTGAAGGAAATTTCGCAATACCTTGCAGCATAGGAGGGCCTAACGCATGTGAACACTTGCGTCGATCAAGGTTACATGTAACGGTATGCCCTACCCACTAATAACAACTTACGACGAAAGCCTACTAAGAAGACTTTAGACTCTACTAGCTAGCCCACTCGTACATTTACCCTTTTGGAATGCAGAGACGTATTAGTTGAGGTCGCTGAACATGTATATCCTGTAGATTTTGTGATTTTGGATATCAAAGAAAAGGAAAAGAGGCTTTTCATCTTAGGAACACCATTCCTGACAACGGTCAAGGCCACAATTAAGTTTGACAAGGAACCAAACTCTAAGAATCGTGAAAGAGTAATAAGTTTCCATAGGATACTCGAATCCCCCGTATGAACCACAAAGGAGTCAAGAATGACATAGAGCCTATAGCCCCTACTATAACTGTGAATAAGCTAGTCCTGGAATGGGAAGAAAAGATAAATCTTCACTTGGAAAGGGAAATGAAGTTCAACCAATTGGAGGACAAAGTTTTAAAGCAAGCATCCCACTCTTATTGCACACCAAGAAAAATATGTTCGGATCACATAAATGGACCCAAACAAAGAAGCTATCGTCCACATCGAAGTTACAAGCAAAAAAGTCTAGCTCGAAAGACTAAGTTATTGAATGTTTATTATGTATAAGGCCAAATGTAAAAAAGCCCAAAAAGAAAGCCCTAAAAGGAAAATCCTATTAAGTATTAATACTCTAGCTTCGTCAAAATAGGTTAGCTACTTCATTTTATATTTTTCATCTTTTAGAGTTTGGTAGCCACTTTTTGTTTCATTTCAATCAAAAGTTCTTCATTGTTTAAATCTTTTGTGCCATTGATCTTGTGCTTCATACATGGAATGATCTAAGGGATCCTACAATTGGTATCAGAGCAGGTTGAAAGGAAAGTTGTTAAGTTGTATTTCGTGGAGACTAAATACCAACTGGCTGACATTTTTACGAAGGCCTTACCGAGAAGCGCTTGCTACTCCAAAAAAAAAGACTAAACTCCCACTGCTTGAGTTAAACAAATGTCACCAGAAACTCTGAAGGAGCTACTATGAGTCTTCTTCCGGTAACCAAGTGTTCACATTGTATTATTGTGTATATAAAAAAAAAAAAAAAAAATTTAGTTTAGTAGTTTGGCTTCAGTTATTTCCAGACTGTAACCGGTCTTAGCCCAAGAATTTAATTTAACGTCTCGCGCATTCTTTCTTCCACAGACAAGAAGTTGTCTAAGCCCCGAACCATATTCTCATAAACAACTGTTATTTATCAAGACATGTTCGGTAAAAAAAAAAAAAATAACCCAAATCAAACATAACAACAACGGGTCATTGTTTGAGGGGAGAAACAGTATTTCTACAGTTGTTGCAGTCAAAAGGACGTATGTTGCTGATTCAATTGCTGCAAGGATTGACAAACCAACCGCTTACAACTTCAAGACAATTGCAGTATCATTCCTGTCTAGGTATCTAAAAGGTCTGTTTCATTGCTCACTTGATATTTTGTGCTATTTCACCTCGCCTCAATACGTTGAGGCGAATTGAACATTTAAGTCCATTCTAGAGATCAAAACCATTTCACAAGTTTCATACTTATGAGCGGGGAGAGAATGTACTTAAACATGTAAATCATAATTTAAATGAACTCAATTGATTCTAAATATCTAAATTACCTATCCAGCATGTGCTAAAAATCTTTCGTTTAGCGAAACGCACATGTGTAGGGGAGCATAAGTGTTAATATGATCAAAAAATGTCAAGTAACCAAAAGTTTGAGTTATACACAAGTATCTTGATAAATGACAAAGAATATTTTGTTTCATGTTCGAAGTATCTTATGGAATCTGAGGAAAGAGATGTGTACCAACCAGGTATTCGTATGATGCTCATGCCTTGACTTCGACTGCGCCCACAGTGACGTGATTTCATAAATAGAGTACTTGTACAAAGGTTGGATTTCCCAAGGCACTTCATTTCTTCCGGGATATATTTCAACATCATCAGAAGCATTCTGATTTTAAACTTCGTTTGTGCCCCAAACCAAATTTAAAAGCACATCGAAAGTTTTTCAAATCATTTTTTGCCACAGCCTTCTACGGTACTTTAATTATATTAAGAATAAAACCTGAAAAAGTAAATATACGGTATAGTCACAGATAGTACCTTACTGACTCACTCTTTAACATTCTATTAGTAGAAATACCTATAGGTGTGTTATCCTTCGGACATCTGTCTAAAGAACGGCGAACATTAGGGAAACCAGATACATAGGTATTAGAAGGAACTAGCTTGTCACGAGCCTAAAACCTGTCAAGAAGGTTCTGTTAATGAATCTATCTGATCACAGGTGCAGTATTCATACTGTAATCATTGATCCTCACAGAATCAGAGGTTAATGTAACCGACCAGATTGAGTATCGTCTATACTTGGTCCCTTCAAAATATAAAACCTTTGTGTTCACAAAATGTTTTTCTAGAACACATTAAGTGGATTTTACATAACAAAATGTTTTTGTTGGTGACTAAATTGTTTATAAAGTCATTGTTTTTTTAATTTTTTTTTTTTTTTGGGGGGGGTTTTTTTTTTTAAAAAATGACGACTCAAAGTTTTCCGTATGCAAACACATGCTCATTTCCATACCACAGTAATCTGAAAGTAATCAAGACAGTTTTCATACAAGAGCCTTCGCACAATACACTGAGAATCATTGTCTGTCTCAAATTCTAAAAGTTTACAATAATGGAAGAGGAGACAGCATCAAAGCTTTCAAAGATTCCAACATTATGAGCATGTAGACAAAGATCATCGTATGCAAAGTCTAAGCGAAAAGGAATCACAAGTAATTCAAAGAATAAATCTTAAACAAGTCAAAGATCAAGATTCAAGTCATTCACATCAAATTCTGAAGACATGATCAAGGTGTTAACGTTTAATTACCGAACACAACAAGTGAAGTAACCCTATCAACAAAGAGCTATGATACAAGGACGTGTGGGGCTTCTCATGACCTCATCTAGGGGGAGATTGTTTAGGATCACATAAATGTACACCAAACAAAAAAGCTTCGGTCACATCGAAGTTCACAAAAGCAAAAGTCTTGCTCGAAAGACTAGTTATTTAATGTATATGTATAAGGCCAAGATGTAAAAAAGCCCAAAAAGAAAGTCCTAAAAGGAAAACCTTATGTAGTATAAAAGCTCTTAGTTTTAAGTCAAAATTAGTTAGCATTAACTTCATTTTATATTTTTCATCTTTAAGTTTGGTAGCCACTTTGTTCATTTCAATCAAAAGTTCCTCATTGTTAAATCTTTGTCCATTGATCCTTGTGCCTTCATACATGGAATGATCTAAGGGATCCTACAAAATAGATGATGAAGAGAATCACGTAAGAACTGTGACTCGAGTCTAGCTACAAACTCGTAAATATAAGAAAAGCGCTTCTATGAGGCAACCCAATATTAATTTTCCGCATTAGGAGTGTCTTGTTTTTTATTCTTTCATTATATTCCTATCAAATTAGAACTCTATCTTGTAATCATATTTTTGTTTGTTTGTAACTTCGTCTTTATTTGCACTCAATATATTTGCAACAATAATTATAGGGGGTTATCCATTCCTTGAACCAAGTTCAAGCATTTAAATAATTTGTTCAATTAATTCCCGTCAGTTTCAAGTCATAATAGTAAAATTGTCAAATCTCAGGTTTTATGCAGCTATTTGACAAATTAACTTAAGAAATCAAGTGCAGAAAATTTTTCAATCAAAAACAAAAATTATGTATTCACAACGTGAGACGGGTCAACGATTACACGTGAACCATCACCACGACACCTTGACGTGTTCGACGAAAACCCTGACGGCGTCCAAACGCCCAGTCCGAAAAACATAAAGTTTTTAATTATTTTTGAAAATAAAACTTGCATAACATTTAAAATATGTACTCTTCTGTTATAAACCTGCAAAACCAACGAGTTTGACAATTTTCTCATCCTATCTTTACTACTTTATCGAGTCAAACCCTAATTTCATAATTGTATATTATTATATTGCACATTTTATGCTTGGTATAGCTGTCTTTGATTATAGGTTATATTTGATGAGAAAAAGCTTGGAAGTTCTTAGGAAGCTTCATTGGACGAGTTTCTTGGATGACAATTTTACCAGTTATCGCATGTTTCTTCTCTATTATTAAGAAAACCAGGGGAGTACTAGTTTCTTTTACTTATTTTCTTTAGTACTTCTATAGAACATTGGGGACAATGTTCAACTTAAGTGTAGGGGGAAATAAACCTTAGAAACTATTATTTCATTTGTCATTTGCTTTGTCCTTAAAATGATGGGTAATATATCCAAACATAGCATAAGAGGTAATTTTTACCCAAATCTAAATTTTTTATGACACATACCAACGTAAACCAAGTATTAATAGCGTCTCATGGATAGGAATTTATATTACTAGCACAAAAAACCCTCAAATTCCACTCCAAAAATGTGAGGTTCGCCCTTAAATCTTTAGGAATCTGGGTACCCATCGTTGGTAACCCAAGATGATTTTATCTTTACCCAGTTCGAGTTAAGGTTGATCTGTAGGCGTGCATGTCTATTCCGTCGTTACGACCATGTATGCATTTCCTTGTCACCTTTTCTGGAATGTTCGGTGTTAGTAAAATTCATATGAGTATACCGGTAGCATATTAAATTCTAGAATTTGTTATTGTGATGCATCCTGAGACTGCATAGTAAGTATTAGGATTTGCTTGATAAGAGGAATTAGGATTAACCTATGTTTTAAACATGTATTTGTTATGATGCTGACACCGATCATATAACTATCCTACGCCCTTGCCATGCACTCATTATTAGTGCAGGATACCCCTAGTACAACCCTCCAAGCCTATCCTTTCTCACGGTTCTTGTAATTTTCTTATGGATTCTAGATTATTAATGAAGAGCATTGTCATCCTTTAAACCAATCGTTACACCCAAAAAGCATTAGACTACCTTGTATGTACTCACTTTTAGTACATTATTGTGATAACCCAAGTTAATTATTTGAGTACACGGTTGCTAAGTCCTTATCCTTGTAAATACAGTTTTAGGACGATTAGGATTCATGGTAGTATTTATTTCGCGGAAGAATGGGGAAGAAAAGTTAAGTCAATACCCCCATATGTTTGTCAAATGATCTCCATGTTATTTTGATCCACCTCAATACGGGTCATTAGTTAGATTGTAAATATCGAGCATGTAAAAGCTCAAGTGTAGGGGTACGTATTATAAACCCCATGTGATGTATTATGTTATTAAAAAAAACAGAGAAAAGAAAAAGAAAGATATTGATGTAAAGTTGTGTAGAGTTTGTATATCTTCGTACGAGTCTTGGCTTAGCAACCAAATCAAAGTGTATTCGTGTAAATAATTAGCTAACCCTTCCACTCAAATGTATCCCATCCATTTCCATTTCCTTTATATGTTATCTTACACCTACACCCCACAACCCTTTAAAATACCTCTTAGATAGTAATGAATAATACTTACACATAGCGGTGGATGTTTGATCCTTTACCAAGCCTATGGTAATTTATATGCTATGACAGGTAATGAGTGTTGATTTTTCGTTTCCCCCTTATGTTATAATTTATTATACACCCGAGTGAAAGAGAGAATCCCAAACACTTATGTGAGGTGCTAGTGTATACTTTCCGTGCTTTTAATTATGAGGTCTAGAAGGTTGTGTTGTAGAATACTTTTAAAGAGTAGGTAAAATGACCCCTCATATTGTTATTATCTAGGTAGAAAAGCCCATTTTCTTGAGGACAAGCAAATACCAAGTGTAGGGGTATTTGATGAGGTGTCATTTTATACACTTTTTCGGGGTCGTTTAACCCCCTAAATCGTGCATTTATGCCCAAAATAGGTACTTAATCGTTTCTTTTCAGGTATTTTGCATTTGGAAGGCATTTGGAGGAAATACACATGACTTGGGCTCATTTAGAGAAGAAACGGACAAGACTACGGACATACACCAACATTGCTTAAGAATTTCTCTACAGTGGCTGGAGACGGCGTCACCAATATAACGTGACGCTATCACAACAAAGACCAAGACGGTGTCACTGGATCTCACGACGACGTCAGAGTATACGACCCAACCCATTATCTAGAATATTTTCTTTCATGACGGCGTCACGATTAAAATGCGATGCCGTCATGGCGTTTTTCCTATATATACAAACCCGAATTTAGGGTTTTGAGTGTGTAATTAAAATAAAAAGAGGGTACGAACCCAAGTTCGTTTAGCAGCTGTTTGGGATGATTTTAGGGCCTAAAAACCCTTTTGTACTTCCTCCAACTCATGTTTTAATCAAGTAAGGTTTATTTAATCATTTAATATGTCTACGTGTTGTTTGATTCATCTATATTCTTGCTTTATTAACATGCTTGGTTAAACCTCCTACTGTGTTTATTTATGATTGTATGAAACCTAGAATGTAGATCTTAATGGTGTTGCTTCTTATGATAGATGTGTATGTTAGGTCTTAGAAAACCAGCTTTTGTCTGCATCGCGGTTGATATGTTTAGGAAAACAAGATTGTGTAGAAAGGATATCATTGGGTAACAGTCTTCATACTACCTTGCCCCCTAATATGGTTGATCCACTCTTAATATATTTCACATGCACTTAGTGTACTCCTAAGGACCTTGTAATAGTCTTCATACTACCTTACTTGTGCGTTGCTCTAGCGGAATATTAAGTACACGACGGGTTCGTGTAATTCGTTCATAACTTAGGAAATAGTTACACAGATCATCACAAGGGTGATACAGCAACAACACTATGAGAAGCAATATAGGGAGTAATACATGATTAAATAAACATAATATTTTATCTTATTGTTATCACCAGTAGTTTAGATTGTCATTTAGTTTAAATAGCTAAAACCAAACCACCTGTCAAACATATGATTTACTGCTTTCATAAGATATAAAAACACAATAATAATCTTCTTTCAACCTTTAGAATTATGTTAGACCGTGATCAAGCCTTCCCAACATATTCCCCGAGTGAACGATAACAACCCCCGAGTCTTGCCTATACTACTACTACAATGATTAGGTGCTCTGCCTAGGGAGTTGTAAAACTTCGTGTAAAAGTCCTACGACGATTGCATCAGAACACCTTATTACTTGGCAAATAAGGGTGGAGTCAAGCTCGTGACTCAAACAAAAACAAGTGCTTTGTGGGAGGCACCCTATGAATATCTTTCATTTTGCATATTAGTTGGAGGAATCTGCAGTAGTTACGGTGTAACAACTTTAGTTTACGTCGTAACCACTATAATTATGACGTAATCCATTTCATGGTTACGCCGTAACGCCTTAAAATTTAAAATTTTTACCACTTGATTACGACGTAACCACACATAATATTTTATCTTATTGTTATCACCAGTAGTTTAGATTGTCATTTAGTTTAAATAGCTAAAACCAAACCACCTGTCAAACATATGATTTACTGCTTTCATAAGATATAAAAACACAATAATAATCTTCTTTCAACCTTTAGAATTATGTTAGGGACCTGGTTGATCAAGCCTTCCCAACATATTCACCCGGTAGTGAACGATTACAACCCCCGAGTCTTGCCTATATCTAATACCAATGATTAGGTGCTTGCTAGGGTAGAGTTGTAAAACTTAGTTGGTAAAAAGTCCTACGTCGATTGGCATCTGTAACACCTTATTAGTTGGCAAATAAGGGTGGAGTCAAGCTCGTGACTCAAACAAAAACAAGTGCTTTGTGGGAGGCACCCTATGAATATCTTTCATTTTGCATATTAGTTGGAGGAATCTGCAGTAGTTACGGCACGTAAACTATCTGTTTGTTTGAGTAGTTTCCACTATTGTTTGGGTATGTCGTATTCCTTTTCTTGGTTACGCCGGGCGTTTACGCATTTTTTTGTTATTTGGTTTTTCCTCGGGTGTACGAAGGGTCTACTCCATGTGTGTCGCAGGTTCAGCTGAGTTATCTGTTTTGGGATGTGTGGTTTTTATGGGAGTTACCATGGGGATTACGGTTTTGTGATCTTGGGGGGTATGTTTCGGGAAGCAATCACGAGAAATAAAATCGTCCACTTGGGGCTACCAATGTGGTTTAAAAGGTTGTTGCATATGCTAAAGATGCAACCGTAGATTCTTCGATAGTGAGTTTAGGTTTGGTATTTACGGTACACTGTATAATTCTTGTAGAAATACTTTTTATGCCTTTGGTTGTTTTTTTTGTGATCTCAGGGGATAAAAAGCTTGCGGGGGATGACGAAGATAATTTAAAAGTTTTTTGCCAAATTTCAAAATTATCAAGCAAAATTGCTCAGGGTGTTTCTTTGTTTCTTAATTCTACTCGTTTCTCTTTATTTTCATTTTCCTTATTGTATAATTGGGACATTGTAAAAATCAATATGGGGAGGGGGGGGTATGGTGAGTTGAATTAATACTTTATACGTATGTTTTGCCTATAGATTTTCCTTTTTTCTTTGAATATTATGCCAATATTAAATTTTTGATAAATATTTTTTCTTAATATTTCTAGAATTTAATCTTTTCCGAAATGCAACATTTATCTTTATTATTACTTGGTGTGAGATTTAAGCCTAATATTTCAGTTTCCTTCATATTACTTAAATAATACACCAAATTTATTGAGGTGTGCCGTTGTTAGTACCCTTGTGGACTTTACAACTTGGCTTGTACATTATTTCGTGACTAATTGATTAGCAGGATAGGATAATGATAGTCAAGAAGGCAAACATCTTAGGAAATCACCCATAAATAGTTATATGTGTGGGTTTTGTTTTTATCGGACTTGTTTCCACTGTAATTGTCAGACAGCCCGTGATAAATAACCTTTTGTTGCACTCATTATTTACTGCATTGATTCCCTCTAGATCACCTTGTTAATCCGAATATATGTTTTCACAACAAATGTTTATATGTATCGTTACACCATTTTGGCCTTTAACCTACCCTGTAGTTATTAGTTATCTTTGTTTTGAAATTTTATGGGCTACTTTAGTCAATGGTTCAGGGGATTGAGAATGAAATTTTTATGCATTGATGGAAAGATGACCATTCATATATGATCCACAATGACCCCCCACTATGTAATCCCTTTCGACATTGTTCATTAAGTGGGGGGATGTGCGTTTATTATCAAATATTGCGGGGGTACATATAATAAAAGTATTTAAAATTTCCTTGTAGATTTGCATTGTTTAAAAAGAAAGAAAGAAAAGTGGTTGACAACTAAAATCCACCATGAGTTAAAAGATCTAAAGATAGTGCATATTAAGGTAATTATGAAAGGAATGAGTATCTTGTAGGCCCATTATTGCACCATGAATGGACATTCTATAATTATGAGAATGGATCTTGTAGCCCATTTTTATTACACCATAGTCATCATTATACTTATGAAGATGAAGCTAGTTGTCAGTATTAAAGATTAGTATTTTCAGGCTTAGCTCTTGTCCTATGGGATGAACAATAGATAGTATGACAAACCTTAGATTGCTTTTAGACCTTTAGACTATTTGTTTTGTGTTTTATATTAACAACCATTAAATGTGTATCCTATGTCTATCCTAACCCCTTTATCACCCTTTAAAACCATATTACCCGTGTTACCTTTGAGAATTATTTAGACCCTAATTCTACCTAGTGCAGATTTGTGTACTTTTCAAGCTTACGATAGAATACATGCTATGACTATGCAATTGAGCGATCACTCCAAAAATGAAACACTTAGACTAGTGGAGAGTTGAGTGATTTTTATCCCCTTTTCGTGAGGTGTTCGACTTTGATGTTTTCTAGCATAAGTGTTTTATAGATTCATTTCTTGAAATGATTCTCGAGAAATTTTTTCATGAAATATTCTAACAGGTTCTACTTGAGGGCAATCAGAAGTCAAGTGGGGGGATATTTGATAACATCAAATATTTAATACTTTTTAGTGGCAAAATACCCCCTATATTACCTGCAAATGTTTCACTAATACTCAAAAACGAGATATTTTCTATCATTTTATACTTTTCAGGTGAAATGCAGAAAAAAGACAAGAAACAAGGGAAAATGGCTTAAAGTGTAATTATCTGAAGAATGTTACGGCGTAACACCAAAAATGGTTACATCGTAACATATATTAAGCAAGTACGAAGATCAAGGACAACTTTACGGCGTAACACCATATCTAGTTACTCCGTAAACATGTATTTGGAAGGAAATCTTAGCAAAGATAGCATTACGGCGTAACACTCCTTATGGTTATGCCGTAACCATGAAGATCCACAAATATGGAATGAAGATCACGTACGTATGGAAATTATTTGAAGGTTATGGCGTAACACAATATCTGGTTACGCCGCAACAATTGCTTATTTATGGAATGCCGTGTAAGAAGGTTACGGCGTAACACACTTATCAGTTATGCTGTAACAGTATCGATACTTATAAATAGAGGCCTCATTCAAGCTATTTCGACATCACTTCCTTTA
This sequence comes from Tanacetum coccineum, assembly GCA_026074375.1. Taxonomy (NCBI): domain Eukaryota; kingdom Viridiplantae; phylum Streptophyta; class Magnoliopsida; order Asterales; family Asteraceae; genus Tanacetum; species Tanacetum coccineum. The sequence continues at coordinate 15,365 of BQNB010119067.1, forward strand.
CAGCCAATTGGAGAGGCGACAAAGGCTTCCAACCTTCGAAGAATTCCACCTGGAGTCTAAGGGAGATCACACTTTATTTACTTTTTGTATTTAATCGTTCAAATACAAATACTATAAGAATTATGAGCTTTCAATCTATGATTACTTCTATTTTTTGCTGTGTTTCCGTTACCATGAGCGGCTAAGCACTTAAAGTGCTGGCCTAGTTATGTAGTTACTATTGTTATGTTATTTGTTTCCTGTTAGATTATGGTTTCATTAGATATTCCTTGACTATCATGTAACCCTGGGTTTTGGTAGTATGGGTGGTTCAGACCTTGCTTGACCCATTATTAGATTATCATGTCAATATGGGATTCATCGGGTATTAGGGAGGATCTATGACTCCACCTCTAGTGTGGGAACTAACCGGTCTTCACACTTATCACTCAATATACTTAAAAAGCACAGGAACTCTTTTAGAGGGGGTTAATAATCTGTATAGGTTTTAGATATGTTTCGGGAATAGTTGAGTTTAATCACTGCAACCTAAATATCCTACCTCCTATACAATTTGGACTAAGTTGGAATCGCGGGAAGTATATGATAGACTAAATATACCTATTCAAGTCTATCGACCTTAGAAACCACTAATTAAACCATAGTTTGACATTGAACAGGAAAACATTTTTATAACAGTAGTAATGAAGTAACTAGGTTAGCACGTTTTCTCTCCTGATATCTCCAACTCTTTTAATTTTCAGTAATTACTTTTATTGTTATTTATTTTAAATCGATCCAAAAATCCTTTTAAAAACGTGATATTTCAAATTAAAACTAATTACAATTTAGCTCTTGGGACGACTTCGGATTTACCATTCTATACTACATGCGATCGTGTTCTCTGCCCGTTAGTGCGTTGTCAGGTAGATCAAGTTTTATAAATTTAAAACTTGATAAATTAATATTTTAAAATAAAATACGCATCAAAGATTCAGTTCGTCTCCCACAAAAAGGCATTGGAATGGAAACAAGCACATATTCCGATACCTTCGAGGAACAATTGACTTGGGTTTATTTTACTGTAACAATTCAAAATAAGGATTGATTGGTTATGCAGATGCATGTTATTTGTCTGATCCTCACAAAGCTAGATCTCAAACTGGTTATGTATTCTTAAACGGTGGAACTGCAATTTCATAGTATTCTCAAAAGCAGACACTTGTAGCAATATCATCAAATCTTGCTGAAGTTATCGCACTACATGAAGCTAGCAGAGAGTGTGTATGGTTGAGGTCAATGACACAACTCATTGTGACTTCTTGTAGGCTAAACAAAGAGAAGAGTCCTACTATCATCCACGAAGATAATGCAGCTTGTGCCGCACAAATGAAAGAAGGCTATATCAAGAGTGACCGGACGAAACATATACCTCCAAGATACTTCGCATACACTCAAGACTTATAAAGGATAACCAAATTGAAAGGAAGTATGTACAATCAAGCAACAATTCAGCAGATCTTTTCACCAAGGCACTTACAACTTCGGTTTTCAGGAAACACGTCCATGCTATTGGCATGCGGCATGTTCAAAAGACATAACACTCTACGGATGTCTACATTAGGGGAGTCAATTATACACTGTACTCTTTTCTTTAGCTAAAGTTTTTTTCCTACTGGGTTTTTCTTTAGCAAGGTTTTTAACGAGGCAATACTTCAAAGTTGACTCTACGTTAAAAATGTGACATCCAAGGGGGAGTGTCATGAAATATCAGTTAACATGTGTATATAATGTGTGCCACAATTGTCAACAATAGACTAAGAATATGGCTACTACTTGTCTCCCTTATTTACTTGGTAAAATGTATAGTGAATGCATAGTAACATGTAGTAGTATAAAACTATAATTAACTATTCGTATCTATGAAATGAATTGCACTAAGTTCACCTGCTCATAGGTAACTTACATTCTATCTTTCTTTAATAATTCGCATGTCTTTAAAGTTCTTGAATATAATGATAATCTTGTGATCAAACTAGTTAATTACAACAAAGAGATCAATTTTTTGGGAAAAACATGTCATCGCCAATTAAAAATTCACACCATCATCTTCATTTAATTACTTACTAAGCTATTAAATAAATATTTAATTAAGTGGTCAAACTTTTGGTAAACATTTTGGTGAAGACATGTATTCCCGAAAGATTGGCAGGAAAACTGAGAACATGTTCTCGCCAATGCCTTCGGTAAAAAATCTTCCGTTTTTGACATAATCAATGTCTGAAACCAAGTTATTTTCTCGTTTAGCGGCTTTTAGCGTGAACATCTTATCCTCGCCAATGCCTTCCTCCCCATGTGGTTATCCTTGTAGTGTTAGATATCACTTATACTTCTTAAGTTTTCTTATTTATATTAAGACAAACAAAGTGTAAGATGAAGACTATGTTTACAAGAATTATTAACACTATTACTTTTCTAATGTTTCTGTATGACCGAATAGGCTAATAATGATAATTATAAATTACTGATAGTTATGTTTGACTGTTTATAATGCGTTTGAAAGTAGCTAAATGCATGCACACGTACGGGGACATGTATTTTCCCAGTTCCATAGGTTCATCTCACTGTACAATATTCACCTAATTACTTTAATTCAAATAGCGATACATATTATTGGATCTTTACATGAAGTTCACTGTATCTTGCAATCTTAATTCATGCGAATATCTCTACGTGTATAAGTGGATATAATAGTAACAAGTTGATTTAGAAATTGTTAAACTTTTCACATTAAAAATTATATATAAGTTTGTCACATATACAATTGTTTTCAGATATAAAAGAATCATTTTCTTTTACACCTATGCTTCATGTGTGGCATACTCACTAAAAAAATGTTTTCTAATGAAAAAAAAATTACACTACAAGTAAAACAGTGTCACCAAAAGTATAAAAATGTGTCACTAAAAGATTTATTTGCTTCTCCCACACATAAAAAGTGTAGGTGGAAGTACCGTTGGTAAAAGTCTATTTATCGTGATACTAAAATAGTGTGAGGAAATGTTTTTTTTGCCTTTGGTGACACATTTTATTTATAAAAAGTGTCATAAAATCTCAAAATTCTATTTTTTTAGTAAAGGGTTTTCCCGGTAAATTTTATTACTCAAAAAAATATTTAAGTACAACGGATGAGGGTGAGTCCCACATCTCCGCCCGTTACATAGGCAAAACTACTTCCTTATACGAAGGTACACAAAGTGACTAGACTACAAAAGAAGAAAGGTTGGATTATATTGTTTAAAAAGAGTCACTAAAAGGTTGGATTTTTAGTGACACTTTCTTTTGTGTCATTAAAAACTCTATCATTAAAAGTCTATTACTACTATCTTGTTAACGCTTAAAAAGATTTATTTTTCACGTATAAACTTTTTCATGCAAGAGCGGAAGCCTAAAGAAACTAAACGTGGAAAATGTGTAACTACCTTTTCAAGCACTGCAACATAATCCACTTAGCGGCCACTAAAGTAGTCGTTAAAAGTGCCAAATATGGTCGCTAAAAGTTTTAGCGAAGCGTTTGTAAGTTTCAATCAAAGAGTTCACACCTTTTTAGAATAGCGTTAAGAAAACGGTGTAAACAAATTGCATATTTGTTGCATGCCTAAATACACCACATATTGTTACTTTTGTTATTAAAAGAAAATCTCATGCAGTGCCGTACTGTAACTAAGCTAGCGGAGGTTATGTGCAAAACTTTACATGATAACAAAATATGACGATTAAAAATATTTTATGTTAGCCGTTTAAACACAAAACATAATACTTTTAATGATTTAGCTTTAAATTTAACACTATAATTTCAACATACAATTATATTACGTTAATAATTTTTGTTGAAAGTAAAATTTGAAGCCCTAATTATATAACGGAACGTACTTTTTGAGGCCTCTACATTTATGAGGCCCTGTGCGGTAGCACACCCTCGTATACGGCTATGATCAGATGTTGTCTTTTTCCTTTTTAGTCTAACCTATATGAAATGTGAAGTTAAAATACATTGTGAACGAGTATGAATTGAATACATATCCATAGACGAAAAAAGTTACACTTTACATGCATGCACAACCATCGATCACAAATGCACATGTATAGTAAAAAGTATACTATATAATTAACCATCCGACTCAACCATTAAGTATGCATGCTAATTATTTTTTAAACGAAAGGCTGATGAACAATTTTAACCGACGTCTAAGAAACTATATTTATCCCATCTAATGCAGCGATCGGTAATTCTCATTCTTTATTTATCGCTGTTGCATGCAGTCCAACTCCAGCTCCAGCTCCAGGTCCATCGGAACGTTTTCTAATCCGGAGCCTTTTGCATGTTTCGATAAACATCCTGCAAATTAATAATCGTATTCCTATCGTTAAACTTCATGATATACGTCTTTTACTGAATATATGTTGGTTGCAAGAAAATTTCGTTAGGTGAAATGGTTATTCAAGAAACGTAGGGACAACTAAATTTGTCATTTAAGTCACATGATTTAGCCTTTGTCGGCAACGAGCTAATGCTCTTGAAAACTTGTAAGCAAGAACAAGAATATATAGTGAATTGACCTTAAAGCCACTATCCGGCCATCCTCTTCATGCAGGGTTGCAGGAGCGGAGCCACAAAGTTATGACCGAGTGAGCAAACTTTAATGATTTTTATAAACTACGCTACTAATCTATTAGTTAGGGAGCAAATTACAAAAATAAATATTTTAAAAAATATACACTGCAATTTTTTTCGTTATGAGACACGTGACCAACCTGCCGGAGGCCATCCTGTCTCCACCAGTGTCTTCATGCCCAAAAATATCTTAACTTCATAAATTTCATAGAACACGAACTACTGTAGACTTGGTTGGTGTCATATGTTCGGCGAATTTGCTCAACATAATATCTTTCACACGTCTTAGTCGAGAATCAAACATTTTTCTCAACAACAAAATATTATATATGATAGAAAAGCGCTTAGCGTGGAGCAATAAGGATATATAACTCAAAAAAACACCAACATGAAAAACAAGACTATAGTAGATATTATATTGATATCTCACTCATGTAGTGGCACAATTATTAAAGTAGATATTATATTGTATATTTTGTGTAGTCGGCCCATTGATCCAAGTCTATAGTCTAGAAGGTTCATTTGTATCATATATATATAGGTTGACTATTATTAATTGTAATCAAGCAATCAATCAAAGCAAATCAACATCCTTTATGGTAATCAGAGCCTAATATCAATCTTCCTCTAATCCTCTCCTTCTTTTTCTCTCATAACACGCTCCTCACCTCTCCCTCCCATAAAAAAAACTGTTCATCGATGGGTATTATTCATCGATACTGTTCATCGGCGGGTACTGTTCATCAGCGGATATTGTTCATCGACAGGTATTGTTCATCGAGAAAAAAAACTTCTTATGGCTTCTCATGATCAGCAATGGTATATGGATACCGGAGCAACCTCTCACCTTTCATCTCACACC
>BQNB010119068.1:0-20879 GCA_026074375.1 Tanacetum coccineum
CTTGGAAGCTGTTTGGATTTTCATCGCATAGGCTGCACACAAGTCTTTTCCAATTTATTAGATGGACATAAAAATGACATTTCTTAATGGTCTATTGAAGGATGAGGTTTATGTTGCACAACCAAATGGGTTCTTTGATCCTGATCATTCAGAGAAAGTTTACCGTCTAAGAAAAGCTCTATATGGATTCAAAACAAGCTCCAAGAACATGGTATGATGAACTCTTAAGAGGTATCTTATCAATCAGGCCAAGTACGCTTTAGAGATTATTAAAAAACATGGTATGGAAAAATGTGATACCGTTGGTACACCAATGGCTACAAAACCTAAATTAGATGTAGACTTGAGTGGAAAACTCGTAGACCAAACTGACTACCATAGTAAAATTAGGTCACTCATGTATCTGACATCTAGTAGACAAGATATAGTGTAAGCAGTATGTTATTTGGCAAGGTATCAAGCATGACCGACTGAAAAACACCTCAAAGAGGTTAAAAGGGTCTTTCGATACTTAAGGGGTACCATTAACATGGGACTCTGGTATGCGAAGGATTCTGGATTTGAACTAACAGCTTTTTCAGATGCTGACTATGCCGGATGTATTGATACTCGCAAAAGTACTTCTAGAGGAATACAATTCCTAGGTGATAAGTTAGTCAGTTGGATGTCAAAGAAGCAGGACTGTACTGCAATGTCATCAGCAGAGGCCGAGTATGTGGCGTTATCTGCAATTTGTGCTCAAGTAATGTGGATGAGAACACAACTTAAGGATTAAGGCTTCAACTACAACAAAATACCATTGTATTGCGACTCTCAGTCAGCCATATCAATCTCATGCAACCCCGTGCAGCACTCCTGTACCAAGCACATCCATACTCGATATTACTTTATCAAGGAACATGTTGAAAACAGTATAATTGAATTGTACTTTGTCAGAACTGAATACCAATTAGCTGATATGTTTACTAAATCCTTACCCGAAGATAGGTTTCAGTATCTTGTTAGCAGAATTGGAGGTTCTGACAAATGAATCTGCTTGATATTTCATCAAACATCGACTTGTAAATATTTTTGGAAAAACAAAAATTCAAAAATATAAAACATATAAAAGCAAATACAATAATATAAAATTTCAAAAAGAAAATACAAAATCAAAAAATCCGAAAAATGTTTCACAAAAAGAATCATCTCAACATGTATCTTGGAATCGATAACATTTACGTGCCTAGAAATGTCGATTAACATTGACACGGGTGTGTAAATGTAGTTCGAGCAGGAGTTTCAAGTGCTTTCAAAACATGTCATTTCTAATTTTTCTTCATGACTTGTAATTACTCTCAGATTGCAACTCGGACCCGAACGACAAAGGAGAGTGTACGTTTCAGTGCACTTATCCTTAGCGTTAGAAGAGAAGTCTTCCAACATGATGTTTTTCAAAATGTTGAACATAATTTTTCAAGAATTTCTCAATGACAATTCATAATCTTTAAAAATTATGTGTTCAACACTCCATCCCTCATCAAGTTTTACAAGACAATTCCTCTACATTTGGTGTCATTTTCAAAAGGAGTCAATGTTTGAGGGGGAGTTTCGAAAACAAGTTTTAATGATTTTGGATACATCATATCATGAAAATGTTTATGTATTCAAAACATTATAAAAAGTCTTAATAACAACTCAGTAATAATAATGACTACTCAATAGATTATATGTTTAAGATGATTTAGTGGTTGAGCACAATTTTTTAAGAACTCCTCAATGACAATTCATAATCTTTCAAAATTGTGTGCTCAACAATGCTTACCCTTAATTTTATATTCATTTTACAACTTGGTATCATTTTTTTGGTGTCAAACATATGTTAAATTGAGGGGGAGCAAGTTAAAGTTCCATATAATTCATGCTAATAATATTTTTTCCCATAGAATTTTCATGACAAATTTTAATCACATGGTATTTCAAAAACTAAGTGAATTAGTATTTAAAATAAGGGGAGAAATGTAATTAAAATGTGATCTTGAAAATAATAAGTGATCTAATCGACTCAAAGTGTTTGATACTCTTCGGAAAAGGTTTTATGGTTACGATCTCATACCCAACAACATCTTAATTTCACGACGATTTTGATGTCATAAGGTGGTTAGGTTAGGTACTAGTCTTATTATCCAACCAGAACCGGAGGGATCTACCCAAGGACACTCCATAGTTAGAAATAGCAGTCCTTAGGTATGATTGGAGATGAATAAGTATAAGAGAATAATGCCGACTAAGATTGAGCTAACACTAGAACAATCACAACAAGGTGTTAGTAATGACGTCTTGGTAAGCATTGAATGGGTTGAAGAATGAAAAAGAAATGTATGGATAAAGGGTGAAAAGAAAGAAGCCCTCCCTACACCTTAGGCATAAACCAGGTCAATACATAATCTATCGGTTTTACAAAGATGAATTCTGATATTAAAGAATGACATCATGCACCCAGTGATGCAATGCACAACCCTCCCCAGGGATTTAAGCTTCTCTCAACAGAAACTTATCTTATTTGTCACAGAGATACACACGACTTCTATTGACTTTCTCACTCTGAGTTAGTTGATATTGAATAGGTGGCAGTCTGCTCCAGCCTCCGAGTACTAAAACCAAAACGCACTAATCGAGTCTAGAGCCAAGAGATCAATAAAATAAATCTTATTAGGACACATTCCATGACAAACACTTGTTGAACACCAATAAATTCACAAGCTGTTAACAAGAGTCCTACGCATTATCCTTGTGATTTTGCCAGAACATCCGAGTGATACTTAATTATTCACCATGAAGATGGAAATCCTGTTTGAGCCAACATGAAACAAGCTCTTGGTAGGTGACTTACGCGATTATATATGAATCAAACTTGTGTCAACTGGAAAGAAACGATGGTGTGATTCTATGTGAATCAAACGTGTTCAAGTAAAATGAATTGATGGTTTAATCAGAAAGATAATAACTATCTGATTCACTCATATCGTGTTGTCTGCTTTGAGACGTTCCGGTATTGAGAACAAGCAAGTATGGTGAATCTAATGCATACGCGTTAGAGGATTTAAAACTTTGAGCTGGAAATCCTATCAAGGAGGTTATTCTAAATTAAACCTACCTGATCACAAGTACAGTATTTATACTATAAAATGGTCCTCACGGAACCTAAAGTTAATGCAACCGAATCTTGACGAATGACAAAGCCATATTCGTCTATATCTGCTGTTTATCACTAACATTTAAATGCATGTACAAATGAAGGTATTGCAGACTCATTCCAGCAGAGTTCGATTCATTACCACATGATCATGCTCAAACTACAAAGACATGTTATAAGCATCAAGATTTAAAAATCAAGAAAGCTCAAGAATTAAAGACAAAGACTTCTGCAAACTCTGATATTAAAGATAACTCCTTAGAAACCAAGCTTCGGGGGAGATTATTAGAGAGCTTTCAAGATGATGCAAAGTATGAGCATGTTGGTCAAGACACAAGATCGCAAGGTGGCAAAGACGATAGAGACAAATAAGGAAAAGATTTAGAGATCTCAAAATCAAAGACGAAGTCAAAAGACAATGACAAAGGCTCAAGATCAAAGATCACACAGCATGAAGGAACAAGCCTACAACATAATAAAGACCAAAGACTCAAGAACTCGACGACAAAGCAATCTCAACAAGTCCAAGGAAGCAAGATTCAAGATGTCACCTCAGGAATTCGAAGACCACACATTAAGGGAGATTGTTAGACTCAAATATGTTTGTGAACATAGAAGCTCATAATCTACAGGAAGCCTTGCTTCGAGGAAGATTGTTGGCCTCAAGATAACGAGTCTAACATGAAATCTTAGAATCTCTCAGAAACCAAGCTTAGGGGGATATTGTTAGCCTCAAATTATATTATTAATCTCGGTCTTTATCTCATGTATGTTGTAAAAGGCTAGAAGGGTAAACGGGCTTGTGAACGTAATCTAATCTTGTACTAGTTCCGGACTAAGGTCCATTGTAATCCCGAGCCTGGCCCGAGACATTAAACCACAGCCCAACAAGCCTTTCAAGGCCGGCCCATTAAGTGGTATAAATACCCCTCTCCAAGTGTGGAAAGGGTGTTGGTCTCATTTGTTTTTCACACACTTATAATCAACAATCTCTTTTTCTTTCTTACTTTCTCTCTCTAACCTCTCTCTACTTTTCTTATATTCTTCTCATCTTATTTTCTTGATAATACCATGGTGAAGTGAAAGTGATCTTGGTTCTAACAAAGTTGAATCGATCCGAGAGAATAAAAATTGAGTGACAAATGGCCGGAAACAAATCAGCAAACTAAACTATCCATAAGACAGTCAGACCTATGTGTCTTGTGACGAACATATGGACCCTTTAAACTTTGATTCACTTTATGAGGCTTACATTTTTGGAAATATAACTCAAAAACCTTTAATATAGGCTTTAAAAAAATGTTATTTTAGTAGAAAACAAGTCAGATATGGTTCTGTAAAGTTAGGAAATTCCTAATTTCATCAAGTTACTTTATGAAGTTTATATTGTAAAACACTTGTAAATTGGTTTGTTAAGTATATTTGGAACTTAGAAAACCTTAGACACAAGCATAGTAGGGTGATAAAAGTATTTACAAAACTCATATGCATTTGGAACACTCATATTGTAAACCTAAAGTGCCTCGTTATTTAATTAGGTCGCGGTTAGGACTCGAGCTATATTTGCACTTGCGTTATTTTTCCCGATTATGTTCCATACTTTAGGTAAGTTTCATAGCCCCACTTTTATATGATTTATACTTGTTTTGAAATATTAGGGTGAGATACATTGCTTTCTTTTAAACTATAGACACAAGTGCACTTAAACTATTACAGATTAGACTAAGTGCCCATTATCCTACTTTACGCCTACTATCATGAACCGTTAATTACTGCGTATAAGCATGAATGTTGTAAATAGATCTATTAGGATTGACCTCCTTGTTTGGGTAAGTTACGCTTACTTGATGCGGAGGTACTGGTCAAACATACAAATACCATTTGGGGAACTACGGGTATTTTGGGATTAATACCTGCTGGGCACAAACTTGTAACAACTTAAACTCTCGTTAAGGCTTCGGTGTCATGAGCTTAGTGAAATCCTAATTACTTTTCTATGATATTGTATGTGTTACAATAGTCATACACTTGAAATATTGTGGCCCACTCTTATAACTTACTTAAACCTATGAACTCACCAACATTATTTTTGACGTTTTAAGCATGTATTTCTCAGGTTCGTGATTTGCATGGCTTGCTTGATGGTGTTCCATTCCTGGATTGTTTCCTGCATTTACTATGATCATTTGGATATTTTTCAAATAAATTTTTATTCTGTATTGAATCTATTAAGTATGCTTGGTTGAAAATCAGTTTATTTTTAATGTAACCAATGATCACTTTTTAACGACTCATATAAAGATCGTTCTTTATATCTTGTGTTCGTGTGCTATAAAGTCACCACCCCCGGTTACCTTTCTGTTGTAATATTTTAGGGGTGTGACAGATTGGTATCTAGAGCCAAGGTTATAGAGAACTAGGCTGCAGTAGTAGGCCTAGACTACAACCGTTGCATCATAAGCCTTCCACGTGAAATCACTAAATTGGCACGCATGCTCATGTACTTTAACGGTTTCTAAATCAATACCGAAACTTTCCCAAGACATTATGAGTAACATAATGGTCTCTTAAACTCTTCTCAAGACATTGTGAGTGACCCAATGGTATCTTAAACTTATCCTAAGATATTATGAGTGACATAATAGTCTCTAAAACGTTTCTAAGGCATTGTGAGTGACACAATTGTCTCTAAAACTTTTCCAAGGCATTATGAGTGACACAATCATCTTTGAAACTTTCCCCAAGTCAGTGTGAGTGATACAATGGTCTTTAAAACTTTTCATGACTTTACATAATACCATTTTAGATGATGTTGAAACTCGTCACTGTCTGTTGATGCCACTAGTTACCTTGTTATCCAACTCTGAGTTTAAATACTCATCCCATACTTTTGAAACATCTATGTTGCCTCGCAACCAACCATCTAGAAACTTGCCAGTTAATTAGAACACGACTTTAACATGTCGCCTCGTGACGCACCGCCTTCAAACACCTACTTTTGGGACACAACTTTATAAAGCTCATTCTTCTTTACTTCTTACAGCTTGAAGAAACATGCCACCAAGAAGACAACCTCTAAGTTCATCAGACATCGAATGACTCATAACCCAAGTTGCTGACATGTACTTTTACCTAGAGCAGAACAAGATCTGATATGCCGAGAACGAAGCATTCATAACGGCACAGCCAACAGCTCCCACTTCGGAGAGAGAGAGAGTCTCAACCATCTCGGTTATCAATGTCCTCTTATTTAAAATATTTCTTTGAAAACTTTTGATGAGTTGTTCACTTTGTGGTACGGATATATCTACTCCCTCTTCAAGAATTAATTATTCGTACAATTATTCTACCTATCTCATTTAGCATTCTTAATATATACATTGTTCCTTTATATGTGCTTCTTTCGATTATTAGTATTAGTTCCCTCGTTTGCATCGATTAATTATATGGATGACTCTCTATAGTTCTTCCGGTTAATCTATTAGAACAAATGACCCTTTTCTTTCATTCTGTTGATCGGATAATTCCTTACATTCACTCTTTTTTATTGTTACCTTGTTTGTAACAATATTCTTGATACTTACTATTACTATGATCTACTGATTCTTTCGTTTGGATTCATCGATGGTCATTTTCTTCTTTGTTTGTAAGAATATTTAATATTTCCCTTTTAGAATCCTTTGTTTATAAAAATATTATACTCGATATAACCTCTTTACATTGACATCTACTTCTTTTGGAGAATAATAGTTTTCTTTGTTTCCTCTGTTCACATTGATTATTGGTACCAAGATTCACTTTTAATCTTGATACATATTGTTACTTGATATATGCTTCTTTGATCGTTGGTACAGCTTGTTAGCTCTTCGCTTTTGTTTTGTCTTCTTATCAAGCACATATATCCTATCATTTCTTTTAAGGATTCTCATGACATTTGATCCTTACATATTTGCACATTGCAGTCATAATATATTTTGCCTATTATTGAATTTAATAATCCTTTGCTTCCCTATTTAGTTGTTTTATTTAAAACCCTCATACTCGTTTTGACACATAACTTGGAGCTAGGAGCTATATCTTTGCACTGAAGACCTGGAGGCACTACTTATATGGTAAAAAGTGCATAGTGTTTATCGACTACCAAAATGAGCAAACTATACAGACTATGGAGGTTATGCTACGAGCTTGACCTTAGAGGTAGTTGGGACACTCACCTACCTTTAGTTGAATTTTCTTACAATAACACTTATCATACCAATATTAAGACTGCTCCGCTTGAAACATTTTATGATCGAAGGTGCCAACCACCTGCCTGCTAGACTGAGATTGGAGATAGTCAACTCACTGGCCTAGAAATTAATTATGAAATGACTGAGAAGCTCATTCAGATATGAATAGACTGCAGACCACTCGTGATCATCAGAAGAGTTACGCGCATGAAAGGCTTAAACTATTAGAATTTTAGGCCAGGGATAAGATCATGTTGAAATTCTTGCCATGGAAGAGCGTAACACATTTCGGGAAATAAGGAAAACTAAATCTGAGGTATATCGGACTATTCAAGGTTTTAGCTAGGGTTGGACTTGTAGCTTCTCGAGATTTCACAAGAACTAAGCGGCATCCACAACACATTCCGTGTCTCTAATCTTAATAAATGCTTCTCATATGAATCACTCGTCATTTTGCTAGAGGAAATCCAAGTTGATGATAAACTACACTTCATCGAGGAACTAGTCAAAATTATGACCGATAAATCAACAACTAAAAATAATTCGTATTCTAATCATTAAAGTACAATTGAATTCCAGGAGAGATCCTCAATTCACTTGGGAAAGTGAAGACCAATTTCATGACAAATACCCTCACCTATTCCCAAAGACCGCACCACCGGATGCCACCAACTGAATTTCGAGACAAAATTCTTTTAACGTGGGAAAACTTTGACAGCTGACATTTTTTAGGTTAACTTTTAACTATTAACTTGGAATATTTTACTTTGAACGTATACGTACTTGAGTTAACTTATAACCGAGAAATTATCCCATGTACTATGAAAAAAGTCTTTGAACGCACTCTGACTCTAGATTAAGTTTAGTCTACCCATAACAAGTATGTTATGATCATCATGAGCATATTTTAAAATTCATATGCATACGGTTTTAAAATTTGTATGTAAGTTGTGGAAAACTAGAAGGGGGATTGAATAGTTTACCACTTTTTAATTTGATGTATAGTTTGTTTATAAAAACTTAGATTCGACTTTATGTGATCTCAAACACTTCTAGCCATTTTTGGGTAGAAAATTTGAATTCAAAATATTTATTTTGAATAAAACATTTCTTTTAAATGTAGAAAATGTTTCGTAATAGTTTATAAAAATGTTTGTAACATTTTATAAAAAGTATGACATTGAATAAAAATTCCTTTCATCATAAAATGCATTAGGCATTTATTTATTCATACCTTTAAGTGATTAAAATTTTGAAATAAAAATTTACTACTTATTACTTGTTTATGTTTGATTTTTCATTGAGCGTTTTTATATTTTGTGATTATCAAAACGTAGTGAGATTGAAAAATATTAATAACATTTTTAGGCATTATTTCTATCAACAATCTCCCCCTTTTTTATGATTACAAAATCTTAACTCATTAAATGTAAAATTATTTCTAAACAGGTATTTAGCGAGTTGTATTTTCATTTCTCCCCCTTTTTGTAGAATCAAAAATGCTTCGTCGATGATTACACGTAGAATTAACGAAATAAACGCTCCCCCTTAATGTGTGCTCCCCCTTATTCGAGGGCACCAAGGAATCGAGCTATGGTAACTTTGCTACAAAAACGAGTTAGAGGAACAAACAAACAATGTTTCTAACATATAGCACAAAAATATTTAAACATGGTGACAATAAATTTTAACCAACCATCACAAACATCAATCCATTAAACTCAACTATATATGTATATAGGAGATAACTAACCAATTTGCCAATTGCATATTGAAAACCATAAAAGTCCATTCATTCAATCATAAAAATTGTTTGTCATACACAAACATACAACTAGCATGCATTAAAAAGAAATATTATGCTTTAAGGCATAATAATACATCATACATAAATTTAGACTACTAAGGTCCTAGTATTCCTAGAATTCCATAGGACTTGCTTGCAAAAGGTTTGGTTGAAAATTATTTGAAACATGAGTAACTAAACATAGAGTATGTTTAGTTTGGAGAAAGTCATGGTGGTGGTGGCAAAATTGGTGGCGGTGATTGTGAAAGCATGTGTTTAATGTAAGAAAACATGTAATGAAGCTCATCCCTTAACCCACAAATGAGGGTTTGGTTATGAATGCAACATAGACATGAATCACCATGTGCTTCAAGGAGATTCCAAGGAATGGTATGACCAAAGAGAGGTGAAGGAGGTGATGGAGTATTGAACTGAACATCAAGTGGAGTAATTGGTGAAAGAGTGAGAGTGATGTCCATGGAACCACTTTCTTGAGTTGGAGGTGGTGGTGGCACTCTTAGAGGATGAGACATTAATGAATTCAAGTAACCATGAGTTGATGGTGATGTGGAGGATTTTGGTGATTTGGGTTTATGATCAATGGAAGATGAAGAAGTGCCTATGGTGGATGGAGTTATTGAGGGTGCATTTGGGGCACATAGTGATGAGACTTGGTAATTTAGAGAAGGAGTTTTGGTGTTATCATTAGTGAGATAAATGAATAGTTGTTTTGGTGGTATTATGTTAATTTTTGATCTTTTGGAAAGTTTGGAAATGGAAGCTCTAGTGGATGCCATGGAGGTTTATAGTTGTTGATAATGGATGAAGAAGCTGATGAAGTGGTGGTAAACATTTGTAGGGAATTTATTGGAAGAGAATGGTTTGGAAATGGAATGAATTTGAATTAGTTCAAGAATTTCCAAAATGTGTTCGAGTTTTCTGGGTAAGGGTAGCTGAGGCTAGAAAAAAGAGAGTCAAAATACAGAAAGAAAACAGTAAACCCGTGAATTGGATGGCCGGCCCCATTATTTATGGTGTTGGACCCCTTATTGATAAGGGGACCGCCCTTATGAGCTAAGGGGGCCGCCCATCTGTTACTTTTCAGACAACCAAAAATTTTATTTTTGCTAAAATTTTGTAAGAAATGTTTTGTTTTGGTGATCAATTTGTAGCAAATCGTATGTGAATACATATGTGTATGAAACAAATATATCATATATGCATGCAACTAGTAGAAATATATGAAACAAGGATGCATAAATATAAAAAACATACTAATAATACATAACGATTAGAGGTCCTAAGCAAGCTAAACAAGTTCAAGTTCTTTCGATTAAGTCGGGTTGTCATCACTCAATTAATTAAACATAAACATAAGTTCACACAAAGTCCTAAACGAATTATTCTACCAATCTAATCACCATTTTACATCTTCATTTTGTTTTCTTTCCCAAGACTCCTTGTAGTGCCTTCCCGGATGATTTGAATCCACCTCTCACTTATTCATGGATTTGTTGAGATTGATTGAGCAAGGTAGTTTGTCGCTCGAAGAGAAGGTCATCATCTTGTTGAGAAGAAGTGGGAATGTCTTATCTTTGGTAATTGAGTGGACAAAGGGAGTTAAGATAGGTGGTAGGAGATGGGGTACTAGCATGAGAAGCACCATCATCCTCATCGTCATCTCCTTGGTGGGATAAAGATCCATAGTTATGATGGGCGGATTTTGATGAGATGGAGTGACGGGCTTTTCCACGATCACTTTGGGGTTTTCGGGTTTGTTTTAAAGCGAGTGGACGCATAACTCGATCAAAGACATTGTAAATGCCATTGTCAAGATGAGGATAATGTTCCATGATGTGTCGATAGAGACGAGTCAAAAACATGCCATAAGGAAGATTGGCAGTTGAAGTAGCCCGAGCACATTCATTTCATTTGACAAATAAATAAGCAAGATTATATTGTTCTTAGGCAACAATTTAATACAACATGTGAGCAAGACTAGCCGAAAGATGGTCCCGGTGGCCGCTTAGTCCGAACACATTCTCACGAATGAGTTCTTCCTAACGCTTCATGTCTTGTCTTAATTCTTTGGTAAGAATTTGATTAGGATTGAGAGTGACATTTTGGCTTTTTATGGTGTGGTTTAACTCGACACGGTCCAATTAAAGAAATTGACGAATATCATTGGAAGTAGGAAGATCGGTATGATATGGTCCCTTAGTCTCTTGGGAATATGTAAGAGATGCAAGGTCCCATTCGTTTGTGAAGACGACTTGACCAATATATGGAATTATATGAATTTGACCAAATTATGCGAGAGTGAGAGTGATGAATTCATGTTGGATCATGAATGAGATTAGAAAATAACTGTATTCATCGGTTTGGACTTTGACTTGACTATAAAAGTAGAGAATGAATCGAGAAATGATTGGTTCATTGATCTCGAAAATACAATTGAAGCGAACGTTGGTGAACAATCGCTCAATGCTGTTGGATTTGTAATAGAGTTGATCCACGACTCGGCCCTCGTAAATGCAACGGTTTTCGATTGGTTTGTAGAATTGAGCAAGGATAGGAGAGAATTCGGGTATTTCGGATACTTTAGGGATATACGATTTTAGTACGAGATGTATCACCAACAATTGCTCGAGGTATGTTTATCACCTAAATAAGACAAAAACAACAAAAAAATATTACAAATATATAAAAAATAATTAATTTTTTAAAAACAACTTATGTGGAACAAGATTACTTCGAATCTAAAATTAAAAACCTACAAAATAATCTAAACATTCCTTAATTTATTTTTGACTCAATCTAGAGTATCGAAGAATATATATTAATTATATATTTCGACACCTAGTATAATCTTGTAAAATGTTTTGAAGTTAGATAAGTAGAGTAGGGATTATCTCGATCTTAGATTAAGATTCTAGGAAATAATCCAAACGCTCCTTCATTAACATATGTCTTAACTAAGAACGTCGAAAGATATACATTACGTAGTATATTTTTCCGACTAAATTTAGTTCATTACGCGCGACTTAACAAAAATTGGATGATGTTAATTTTGACTCAAAATAACAATTTAAAATGTTAAACCAAACGCCCCCTTATTTTACATTTTTTATTAAATGCATCAAATATATATGAATTATATATCTTGATGGCTTATGTGTGTTAGTTATGTGTCTATACAAGTGACAAAAGTGTAGTGAAGGTCATTTCGACTCTAAACTCCGATCCTATGAAATGAATCAAACACCCCTTTATTTTTGAAAACCTTAACCAATGATGTCGAAAAATATATATTGAGATATGTATGTTTCGATAATCAATATATGATCATATAACCGTTTTTTTGGCGTGAATCAACAATGTATAAATTTTTGTTTTGGAATTTTTATTTTATAAATTTTGAAAATGTATACATATCCTTATGAATTTTTCGACCCAAAAAAAATTTGATTCAATCCTATTGAAAAATTTCAAATTCCTATTACTACGGGAATCATTATAGTTATGAATTTTCTAGACCTAATCACAAGAATGTAAAGGACACAAAAAAATTGAAAAATACTTAATTTTGATTGAGAACAAAATTGGATGAAATTGAAAGAGAAAAGTATGGAGAATCTTACAATAGATGTTGTTAATCACGTTGTAGGTGTTTGCTCCTTGTGAAATTGGATGGGTTTTGAGTTAGGGGATTGGATTTTGAAGTTTTTGAGTGTGTGTGTTCGTCACAGCAGTAGTAGGGAAAGAAGGAATGTTGGAGTGGAGTGTTTGGAAATAAGTTTTGTAGAAGAGAGGGCTGTTTGGGGAATTTAAGTGGCCGGCCCCCTTAGTGATAAGGGGGCCGCCCCTTTTAACAAGGCCGGTCCCCTTAAAGATAAGGGTGCCGTCTATCTGACGACCAAGTTTTTCTTGGTTTTTTGATTTTGACTAGTTTTATCAATATACAAGTATCAAAATACGTTGGGAGCTACTAGTAATATTATTTATGATAATCTAGTTGTCGAAGAATGACGTTTAAGATGAAAAATAAAATACTTGACGTCATTTAATTAACGTTTCGTTTAATTAAATAAACTTAAATAATTTCTGGCGGAATATTTAGGTTTGTCAACAATTTTAAGCCGAAAAGAGGTTTAGAGATGATTAACGAAATTTGATTGACATTTTAATTAACCTTATGCTAATTAAAAATACTTTAACTATTTCGGATGAAATAATCAAGTTGTCAAGCCAAGGGAGGATTTAACAAAGATTTATTAACGTTTTCAATAAACTTCTTGTTAATTGAATAGATTAATTACTTTGGATGAAATAATTAATTGTCACGATTTTGAGTGTTTGAGAGATGATTAATACGTGATGATAGAATAATAAAATGGAGTCAAAGCATGATGAGAGGATGCCGATAGACATAGTTCATTGTAGATGTGTAGTCGAGGCGGATGTCGTAGTCAAAGTGAGTTTGTTTCATCCATAGTGTTTTGATGTCATGCCTTTCCGGCGCTTGAGTATGGTGTAAAACTAATCCTACTTCTATGTTGATTATTACCCACTAACTCACTTTTGTTCATCTACGTGAGTTCACTACATGTGGACATAGAAGATTTCCATTTTATAGCGGCACGTAGAGAATCCTAATTCAACTACTTGAGAGAAAAGTTCATAATGAACAATTGCTTGCTTTTCACTTAATTCTAGAAAACCAACAAATAGTATTTCTAGTGACTACACTATTTTCTCAAGTTCAATTTCTATTCTATCGATTATAACTCTTTTGTTTAGCAAATACTACTTGTAGTATAATAATACATAATCATTTAGCACTTTGCACATAATCTATATTCTAAGAAGTTTGGAAAGAAGACATACCTTTGCCCACAACGTATTTTCTTCAACATCTTCAAGTGAACAAGCTTTGAAGATGAAATCTTTTAGTAATCCCATCATAGAATATGAGAATATATGATCTTCAATCCACTCGTCTGATTCCAAAGAATGTTCATAAATATCTCAACCTTAAGAGTTATAACAACTTAACCATTTGGTCCCCAATGTCTAATGTGTCCAAAATTGTTAGTCCTGAACATATTTTGCATAGGTTGCATTTGATTCGGATATGCATAAGGTAAATACATTCCCCATGGAGCAAAGTTTGGTTGTTGTGAATAATTCCACATTGAATGATCGTTGTTATGGTACTTTTTTCTTCCTTGATCTCTTTGTGATGTTTTAGACCGAGGGTGAGAATTATTTTTTCTTTTTGAAGGAGGAGTTTTAGACCTCATTTTGGGTTTAGTAAATCCGACTCTGGGTTTTAAAGAAGGTTTATAAAAGTGTTTTACTTCATCATCACTTGCAATGGGAATTTTAGTATTGTTTATAAGTATAAATTTTGGTCTTGGGCTTGAATTTGATTCAACTAATTTTTCTTTAGGTTTAATTTCTTGTGACTTCACAAAATTTACTTATTTAGTCTTACTTGTTGATCCTATGGTAAAATTAAATCCTAGACCGAATTTATCTCCGGATAGTTTTTAAAAACTTATTATTTTCTTAAGTGAGTGACTACTATTATTAAATTCATTTTCAAACTTGAGGTCTTGACATGTTTTACATTCTTCATTAAACTTTTTACCTTTTTATAATTTGGATAGTTTATCTTTTAGTCGAGTGCTTCATTTTCTAATCGATTTTTAATAAGTTTTAGTGACTTATTTTTAGCCATGACTTTTAGACCTATTTTTCATAATCGATCATATTCACTATCTAAGTCTTTTTTATCTAATGATGAAAGGTCGTCACTAAAGAATTCGGTTTCAAAAGATACCTCATTGGAAGCTTTAGCCATAAGACATTTTTCATCCTTAGTCTTTTCTTCTCCTTCTTCGTCGCTATCACTCCATGATCCTTTGACGTATGCACTTTGATTATGGTTTCTTGATAGTTTTGGGCATTCTCCGATGAAATGGTTTGGATCTCCACATTTGAAGCATTTTCTTTCGCTTTGTTGTTATATTTATTTCTTTGGGATGACTTTCTTTCATCGTGTGGTTGTCTTACAAATCTTCCTCGTCTTTTAAAAAATTTCTTGAAGTCTCTCACGGCCATGGCATATTCTTTGTCTTCACTATCGGAGGTCGAACTATCTTCATCGCTAGATTCCTTTTTAGCCTTTAAGGCAAGAGATCTATTTTGTTCTTTATTTCCTTTAACCATTTCGGAATCTTTCTTTATTATTGCTTCATAAACTTTTAAGTTTCCAATAAGTTCATCAAGCGATAGTGATGTTAAATCCTTCAACTCTTCAATAGCTGAAATCTTTTCGCGCCATTTAGGATAAAGTGCCCTAAGAAATTTCCTAACATAAATCTTGCTAGAAAAACCTTCATCAACTGCTTTTAGACTAGTAATAATAGTGTTAAATCTAGAAAAACCATTATCTATCAATTCTTCTTCCGGAATCGTAAATTGTTCATATTGTTGAACAAGAAGATCTATTTTATTATCTTTGACTTGACTATTACCTTGGTGAGTGATTAGTAAAGTATCCCAAATTTCTTTTGCCGTTTTACGCATAAAAATTCTTTCGTATTCTTTGTGTGGCAAAGCATTATAAATTACCATTTTAGCTTCATTGTTTTTAGCAAGTTTCTTTTTAAGATCATCATTTTGTTTATCAAATGGTACAATTTCATCCTTTTTAGTTTTAGGATTATTTTGAACGGGAGGAAAATCACCATGGGTAATAATATGCCAAAGATCTAGATCTTTTGATTTCACAAAATTTTTGAATCTATTTTCCAATAAATAAATCCATCACTTTCAAAAAGTGATGGTCTTTGTATAGATTTCCCTTCTAAATACTTTTTTGATTCCATAGATCGATTCAAGTTTTAAGATACAGTTTATTTTAAAAATCTTGTTTGACGTGGCTCCGGATACCATTTGTGGAAAACTAGAAGGGGGGTTGAATAGTTTACCGCTATTTAATTTGATGTATAGTTTGTTTATAAAAACTTAGATTTGACTTTATGTGATCTCAATATGTGCACAATATGAACAATATAAATGAGTAAATAAATTATATGAAAGACAAGCGATAAGAGTTAGAAAGATCAAACCACAACACAAGGATTTATAGTGGTTCGGTAACAAGGCACCTCTTCGCCCTACTCCACTCCCCAAGCACCAAACTCGAGATTTATCTTCACTATGTCAACAAACTCCCTTTAGGCGGAGAAAACCGCACACTATTAAGCTTACACCGATTTTCGACACTAAGCCAAATGTTAAGTTCTAATCCTAGCTAGAACCAATCTATCACAACTTTTGTATTTTAAGGACTAAAATACTAACCGCACTAATTCACAACAATTCACAACTTCACTACACTTCACAACTTTACTACGCTTCACAACTTCTCTTCACCTAGACACTACTGCGATCACACCGATCTAACACTACTTACTATGATCACCAAAATCTAACTATACTTTCAATGATCACCACAATCTACCTATTACACACAACTACAATACACAGCTTCACAATATACACAAATGATTTACGAGATATAATACAACTTCACAATGACAAAGACAAAACTACAATATTTCTTGACTTGATGATAAGAAGTATACTTCTCTTGCACTTAAGAAATTAAGCTTGAATCACTTGGAAACAAAGCTTTATCATTAAATGATCGAAAAATTGTAGATGATGTGTGGACTGATTTTAAACAGAAAAGAATGAGTGTAAAAGGTGAGAAAATTAGTAAGGGACAGTCCAGTATTTATAGGAAAGCTGGGGAACATTTTTGTCTTCCCGGCCCCCTTAGCTCTATGGACGGCCCCTTTATCACTAAGGGGGGCACCCTTATATTTAAGGGGGCCGCCCAGGCTCAAACGCTTCCTTTTTTATCTTTTCTAAGGGAGGTGTTTCTAGAACATTTCTAGCCGTTTTTGGGTAGAAAATTTGAATTCAAAATATTTATTTGAATAATACTATTCTTTTAAATGTAGAAAATGTTTTGTAAGAGTTATAAAAATGTTTGTAACATTTTATAAAAAGTATGAGGTTGAATAAAAGTTTCTTTGATCATAAAATGCATTAAGCATTTATTTATTCATACCTTTAAGTGATTAAATTTTCAAAATAAAAATTTACTACTAATTACTTATTTACGTTTGATTTTTCATTGAGCATTTTTTATATTTTGTGATTATCAAAATGTAGTGAGATCGAAAAATATTAATAACGTTTTTAGGATTATTTCTATCAACATAAGTCACTTAAACTTCCATATTGATACTTGCATGCATGCACAACTTACCCATTACCATCATCACCTTTGAGGTATCAATAATACATGTATATACCACTTTCAAAAATCTTTTCCCTCCCCTTTTAGCCTTAAAAATCAGCCCTCCGTAAGTGGTATCACCAACATGATCTTTCTTGCTTGGTAACCCTCCCATTCCATACTCATACTTACACATTTTCTAGTTAGTATGTCAAGCCTTCACACACCACAACACTCTAAACATGTGACCGATTGATCTTGACACAACTTCTTTGACTCCTAAAGTCCCATTCAAACTTTCCAAAACTGTTTCTATATAAGCCAACATCTTGTGACTAGTTTATTCACACTCAAAATACACATACTCCTCTCTCTCTATCTATCTTGCATAATTTTGGCAGAAAACACACTCCTAAGAAGGGTATTTTAAATTTGATTTAGGGTTCTTGCAAAGGATTAAAGCTTGGGTAGTTAAATCTACTATTTGGAGGTGTAAAACTACAGTTTTCTTAGTGTTTTTGGGTTAGTTTTGTGTCCATTTGATCCACAATCATCCACTTCATTTTAAGTATCATATTTTCATGTTTACATACAATTTACACATCTCATATATGATTTATAGCTCCTTAGTATGCTTGTGTATAAGAGAAATTTGATTAAAAAAAACCTTGTTTTATTAAACCTTAATTTGAGCAGATTTTTAGGATGACTTGTGTTAATGATAAAACCACTATAGGGTAGTCTATGAGCAAAACTATTTTCACATTATCTTAATATAAGTTATTAGCTAAATTTCTAGAGGTGCCCAAAAGAAATCAAATTCGTTTATATTTTTGAATGATTTTTACAAGATTAGTGTGCAAAGTTGAATTATGAACTTTGAGCGTAATTATGAGCCCCTTAAGTGTAGTTTGGCTTTTTGAGCTAGTTGAGACTTTTGTAGATGGCCAAAACAAAATTAACAAACTAAATTATCCTAAATACAACTGGACCTATGTGTCTTGTGAGGCACATATGGACCTTTTAAACTTTGATTCACTTCGAGGCTTACATTTTTTGAAATATAACTCAAAAACCTTCCACCTAGACTTTTGAAACACGTTATTTCAGTAGAAAACAAGTGAGATACGATACTTTATGAAGTTTATAATGAAAAACACTTGTAAATTGGTTTGTAAAGTATATTTGGAACTTAGAAAACCTTAACACAAGCATAATAGGGTGGTAAAATTATTTCAAAAACTCATATGCATTTGGTACACTCATATTATAAACCTAAAGCGCCTTGTTATTTAATTATGTCTCGGTTAGGACTCGAGCTATATTTTCACTTGCGTTATTTTTCTTGATCATATTCCACACTTGAGGTGAGTTTCATAGCCCCACTTTTACATGATTTATACTTGTTTTTAAATATTGGGGTGATATACATCGCTTGCTTTTAAATTATGGATAGAAGTGCACTTAAACTATTACAGATTAGCCTAAGTACCCATTATCCTACTTTATGCCCTCTATTATGAACCGTTAATTATAGCGTTTAAGCACGAATGTTATAAATATATCTATTGGGATTGACATCCCCGTCTGAGTACGTTACGTTTACTTGATGCGGAGGTATCGGTCAAACGGACGTATGCCATTTGGGGAACTACGGGTATTTTAGGATAGATACATGCCGGCACAAACTTGTAACAACTTAAACTGTCATTAAGGCTTCGGTGTCATAAGCTTATTGCAATCGTAATTACTTTTCTTTAATATTGGATGTGTTACAATAGTCATACACTTGAAATCTTGTGGTCCACTCTTATAACTTACTTAAACCTATGAACTCAACAACATTATTGTTGATATTTTAAACGTGTATTTCTCAGGTTCGTGATTTGCATGGCTTGCTTGGTGGTGTGTTGCATTCCTGGAGTCTTTCCTGCATTTACTATGATTATTTTACTATTTTTTTAAACAATTTGATATTTTGTATTGAATCTATTAAATGTACTTGGTTGAAAACTCAGTTTATTTTTAATGTAACTAATGATCACTTTTTAATGACTCATATAAAGGTCGTTCTTTATATCTTTTGTGTGCTATAAAGTCACCACCCCCGTTTGCCTTTTTGCTGTGATATTTTAGGGGTGTGACAAAAACATACTTGCCACAAGTTGCACATACCAAATTAAAATTCAAAGTCGATGCAATTAAATTGTCATTTCATGTAGTTATAGACTTTTTATTAGGAAACTTCAAAATCATATTGTGTTCTTCTACATTTATCATCTTATTCTTCTCACAATTGTTTGGCAAGACCCTATCTTTTAATCCAGTGCTCTTAAGTTGTGGTCGGCTAATCGCTAGTAGTGTGATTTACTCCTGTAGAGACAGACACGTGTTGTTTAGTTCTCTTATAGTCTCGTTGTAACTAAGGTGTTCTAGTTTGTGTTGGCCTAGTGTTTCTCTGATACATTCCTGGAGATAACACTTTTGTGTTCTTGTCACCTTTATTTTATTTTTCTTTTGGCAAAGTCTATGAAGTGTCTGGTTTTGGAAAATTATGTTTCACATTAGTCTTGGGAACTGACCTTGACGTTTGATTTGAAAAATATCTTTTCTCAAAAGAATTTGAAAATGGAGTCGGTTTACCCAAAACTGATGGTTTTTGAAATTTAAAGGCATTTGGTTGACGAGCAACCGATGGTTTTTCAAACTT
The DNA here is from genome assembly GCA_026074375.1 of Tanacetum coccineum. NCBI lineage: Eukaryota > Viridiplantae > Streptophyta > Magnoliopsida > Asterales > Asteraceae > Tanacetum > Tanacetum coccineum. The sequence goes on from BQNB010119068.1 coordinate 20,221, forward strand.
AGTTTCCATAGACTTTCTTTTAATTAATTTATTCTTTCACGCCTTTCAGCGTATGCAATTATCTTGTCTTGTAACTGAGCTCTCAAATCAGCATTTTCAATGGAGCTTTTGTTCAACTAAGGAATCAGAGAGTCATTGTGGACTTGTGTCTAAGCTTGAGACAGTTTGACAAAATCAAAAAGATCTTTATATGTCATTATCAAATGCTCGTTTTCCTTATTTAAATGCTCATTTTCTTGAAGTAATTTAGCGACACTATGCTCTAATTCGATGTTTTTTGTTGCAATATCATTGATGTCTTTCCAAGCACTACCATGTTTCCTTAATTTTAAAGCTTGATTTTGATATTTCAGTTCAAGAGCAACACAATGTGCATACATTTTTGAAAAATCCTTTTGAAATTGGGCAACGGTCTTTTTGAGACAAGCATTTTCAGACTCGAAGGTTGGTTTGAAAGAATAGTTGGCTTGACTTTGACATTTTTAGTTCTTTTTGAAAGCTCGGTCTCAAGACGTTCACACTTTTTGATTACATTTTAATACTTGCATTCTAAACTGACTCAGACAACTTAGAAACAATAGGAGGAATTAGTGAGAAGTACATCATACTTTTAATAATTGTTTTTTTTTGAAAGTTTCATCTAAAAAGTTTTCTAATTT
>BQNB010119069.1:0-16693 GCA_026074375.1 Tanacetum coccineum
TGTTGGAATTAAATAGAACAAATAAAAATCATGCACTAATAAAGTATCAAGAACGAGCGTTGTTGGGTGAGAGAACGCGGCTATAATCTCTGCTTTATAACCTTAGACTAAGCTTTTACTTGAATTTATATGTAGTCCAATGAGCTTTCATGATGGTGGTGGCTCGAGCTTAGGTTAAAGAAGTTTTGAAAGCTCAGATATTTGGAAATGCTATTTAGATGAGTCAAGAAATCTAATTTGAGCATAATTCGGGAGCTCGGTATAATTCAAATTAAGAAGAACTTACAATTAAATCCAATATCATGTACGTATATAACCAACTTTGTAGTTTGTACAACCCTAACTACATAGAACTGTAGAAGTATATGTTTTCGACAACTCCATTATATTAGCTCGATCTGTTTTAACACATGCTTGAGCTCTTTTTGTTTAAAGTTTTTCAATCTTAGAAAAGTTTTTTTCAAGTTCATAGAAAACCGACATAATCGTAGTTGCAGTCTTAGCTTCGTTATTGTTTTTTTCTTTTCCCATAACAATAAATATGCTTGAGCTCATTTGGAAGGCTCATACACTACAAGAAAAAGTAGAACAGGTGACGGAGTTTTCCCGGGCGACATTTGTCGCCCGGGAAAGGTCGCTAAACGAAAAAAGTTAGTCCGACGATGCACAAATTCTTATAGACTTTTTAGTCAAAGTTGGAAGAGAGTTTCCCGGGCGACATGTCGCCCGGGAATGTGTGGTTAAAATTTGACCAAAAAAATCAACGAAAATCTTAGCGGCATTTTTTCCCGCTCACTTTCCCGGGCGACATGTCGCCCGGGAAAACATTTATAAAAAAAATTATTTTACGTGAATGATTAAGTGCAGTGATTAATATTATTAAAAGTTTGTTATAGTATCCCGGGCGACATGTCGCCCGGGAAAACATTTATAAAAAAAATTATTTTACGTGAATGATTAAGCGCAGTGATTAATATTATTAAAAGTTTGTTGTAGTATCCCGGGCGACATGTCGCCCGGGAAAACATTTATTTTATTAAAAAATTTAATTCTGCTTTTAAATTATTATTGTTTATAAAATATATTTTATAATTATATATTTTATAAATAGGGATAATTATCTGCTTTTAGTAAAAGACAGTTTTCGGAGGGGAGTATTTGGCGGGAGTTTTTGGCGGTAGTATAGGGCTACAGGAGGATTTGGCGGGAGTATAGGGCTACAGGAGGAATGTACAACGATAACATATCGACTCATTCGTTGGACATCGAATGTACAACGATAACATATCGACTCATCCGTTGGACATCTAATGTACAACGATACCATATTGACTCATCCGTTGAACATCGAATGTACAACGATAACATATTGACTCATCCGTTGAACATCGAATGTACAACGATACCATATTGACTCATCCGTTGTATCATCGAATGTGTAAACAGATAACATATCGATCATCCGTTGGGACATCGAATGTACAACGAAAACATATCGGACTCATCCAATAGAATCGAATGTACACCATAACATATTGATTCATCCGTGGTGGACATCTAATGTTACAACATCACCATATTGACTTATCCGTTGACATCGAATGTGTAACGATAAAACATATCGTTCATCGTTTGAACATTAATGTTACAACGATACCATATTGACTCGTCCGTTGAACATCTAATGTACAACGATACCATATCGACTCATCCGTTGGGGGGGGAACTTCTAAAAATGTACAACAATAACACATCGACTCATCCGTCTGTGGAAATCTAAGTACAAGATACCATATTATGACTCATCGATTGAACATCGAATGTACAACGAATACCATATCTGAACTCATCCGTTTAACATCGAAATGTTACAAACGATACGATATTGACTAGCCGTTTTGAAATCTGAATGTGTAACACGATCACATATCTGACTCATGTCCGTTGGACATACTGAAAGTACAACGAGAACATATCGACTCATCCAATTAGGAAATCGAATGTACAAACCATAAACATATTGATTCAATCCGTTGGACATCTAATGTACAACGATACCATATTGACTCATCCGTTGAACATCGAATGTACAACGATACCATATTGACTCATCCTGTTGAACATCTAATGTACAACGATACCATATTGACTCGTATCGTTGAACATCGATTGTACAACGATACCATATCGACTATCCTGTTGGACATCTATTGCTACAAACAATAACACATCGCTCATCGTTGGACATCTAATGGTACAACGATACATATTGACTCATCCGTTGAAACATCGATATTGTAAACGGATACCATATTGAATCATCCCGTTAAACATAGGAAAAGTACAACGGATACCATATTGATCATCGTTCTTTGAGATACATGAATGTGTAACGATAACATATGACTCATTCGTTTGGAATCGAATGTACAACGTTAACATATCCGATTAATTCCATTATGACATCGAATGTACAACAATAACACATCGACTCATCCGTTGGACATCGAATGTACAACGATAACATATCGATTCATCCATTAGACATCGAATGTACAACAATAACACATCGACTCATCCGTTGGACATCTAATGTACAACGATACCATATTGACTCATCCGTTGAACATCGAATGTGTAACGATAACATATCGACTCATCCGTTGAACATCTAATGTACAACGATACCATATTGACTCATCCGTTGTACATCTAATGTACAAGACTTACAAAAATATAGGACTAATCGTTTGAACATCGAATTCGGCTTTTGTACAACGATACCTTTTGACTCGTCCAGTTTTAAACATTCGAATGTACAACGATACATATTGACTCATTCCGTAATTGAACATCGACATGTGTAACGATAACATATCGACTCATCCGTTGGGACATAGTAAGTCAACGGATAAACACTATCGAATTCATCCATTTAGACATCGAAGCTACAACAATAAAACATCGACCTCATCCGTTGGACATTCGAAGTTCATCGATTTAACATATCGAATTCATCCATTAGACCTCGAATGTTACACAATAAAACACATCGACTCATCCGTTGGACATCTAATGTACAACGATACCATATTGACTCATCCGTTGAACATCGAATGTGTAACGATAACATATCGACTCATCCGATTGACATTAATGTACAACGTACCATATTGACTGCATCCGTCTTGAATCAACTCGAATGTGTAACGATCAACATATCGATCATCCGTGAAATATAATGTACAACATAAACTTATTGTCTCGTCGTTGAACATCGATGTACAACGATCAACATATCGATTCATCCATTAGACATCGAATGTCAAAACAATAAACACATCGACTCATTCTTCCGTTGGACAATCTAAATGTACAACGATACCATATTGGACTCATTCCGGTGAACATCGAAGTTCAAGATACCATATTGACTCATTCCGTTAATCATCAATGTATAACCATACACATATTGACTCATCGTTGGACATCGAATGTGTAAACGATAAACTTATGACACATCCGTTGGACATCGATAAGTACAACGAATAAACATATCGACTCAGCCATTAGACATCGATGTACAACCATAACATATTGATTCATCCGTTGGACATCTATTGTACACCGATACCTATTGACTCACTCCGTTCGAAACATCGATGTGTAATGATACATATAGACTCATCGTTGGCATCTAATTGTTACATCAATAAACATATCGACTCATCCGTTGGACAATCTAATGTACACGCTCCATATTGACTCATCCGTTGAACATCGAATGTACAACGATACCATATTGACTCATCCGTTAAACATCGAATGTACAACCATAACATATTGATTCATCCGTTGGACATCTAATGTACACCGATACCATATTGACTCATCCGTTGAACACCGGACCGACCCAGCCGAAACGAACCGATTATATATTTTATAAAAAATAATTGTAAATAATAATTATATATTTTATAAAAAATAATTTTATTCACCCTCTGAGCATTGTTCCATACTGGTCTAACTTCCCTTTGACCAGTAACCCTTCCCTTATTATTCAACACATATTTTCCAACCATTTTATTCTCATAAAAGTTAGAGTCCTTGATTAAATGGTTAAGACTTCCACATACAAAACAAGATTTCTTACTGAACTCAAAACCATTCCCTAGTTTCTGAGTCATTAGTCCATTCCAATTTCTTTTATCAGCCCTAGGACTCTGACTTTTCCTAAGGTTTTTAGCTTGCCTATTTATGTGTTGTTCAATAATAGATTTCCTAGTATTTTCATTTGATTTAACAAAATTGATTTTAGCATAACTAGGTTTATTCTGTTCAAATGAAGGTCTAAACACACAGTCATCATCACAATCAAACTCTTACTCTTCAATAATAGGATCACTAGGCCTAACATCTTTAGGTTGTTTCAAACTATCCTTACTAGACTTGGATGAAGTTGATTCATTTCTAGGCACACTGGTGATAGTTTCACTCACATTAGTCTTATAGACAAAATCACCTAATCCAACAAAAGACAAGTTAGGTCTTGAGGGCATGTAGTTCCCAGTGTAGGGAGGTGGAACTACATGATATCCCTTAACCTTTTTAAACCTATCATTTACTTGATTATTTTCCTCTTCAATCTCATTCATACTACTATCATATGCACTCTCAAACATTTCACTTTTATTTAGATGACTATCATGCAATTCATTATCATTCATTTGACGATCAAAACTAATACCAGACTTGTTATTAACACTTATTTGACTGTTTATCAGTTTAGTTAGCTTCATAGATAATGTTTCAAACTTTTCTAATTTTAAATCATCTTTTTCTTTTAAAGCATCTGCTAACTGATTTTTAAGCTCTATTATAGAATTATCTCTTACCTTAACATCATATTTCAAAAATGCAATGTCTTCCTCATAAACAACTTCATTTTTTTAATGAACAACAATTCTAGCTTCTAGAGATTCTAAGCCTAAGTGAAAACCTTATAATTTCAAGATTAGATTTTTTAGAAGACATCACTTTGTTGGATCAAAAGGTTCACAGTTTTTGAAGAGATTGATAAGATTCTAAACATTCTTTAGAGCAATTTTGTACCTCAGTATTTAAGCTTGATGAACTGGATAAACCTAAAGACAAATGTCCATTAGAGCAACAGCCTGTGGGTCCTATCTTCAGCATTGATAGGCTCCATCATAACCACCGATCTCGCATCCTTGAACAACCTAGCATTTGCAGGAGTCTTCTACTTTGGTACAATCCTTTCTTGAGCATCTCCATTTTATTTCCCCTAGATTCCTTGGTGCCTTGTCTGCATTTCTCTAGCAAAGTGACCTCGTCCTGTAGACGACATTCAACATTTGTGTTAATCAAAGCCCAACAGTGTCTTCCTTTGCCATTGCAATTCAAATTCCGCATGTCTTCTTTAAGAAACTTCGCTTCACCCCTCATAGGTAAGCATGGCCACACTGCCATTTGAGATCCCAACTCTTCAAGATCTAGTACAATCCGCTCAGGTCTTCTATGTCCAACTGTGGACTATAGATTGATGTGAAAAAGAAGGAAAACATGTCAATCATCAGCATAAGTTAGGAGGGGGGGGGGAGACGCTTGACCCTGTGAGTTTAGCAGTAGGAAACTTCATGAAGCAGTATCAATGCTTCATTAGTACTTGCAAGTGTTTTCCGGAAGATACAACAGCCACATTCTAAGAGTTTGAGAAGCTTTTGGAAGGCCCTATGATGGCCTCTTTAATCCAGCTTCAGACACCTTTAAGTATTGTACAAATCATCCATGGCTTCATAGTGTTGTCTAGATCAGATTTGTTTCTCATGATCGAAGCAATATTACTCCAAGCAAATGGTTGACCTCTTAGCAATTGTAAGATTTGCATCTTCTGGGCAGATAACTTTCTCACCAATGAATTCTGCAATTGGGCTGATGAGTTCTGAAACCATCATAGGTTTATTAAATTATCCATCTTCAGATCTTGAGATGCAATCAAAATCCTCTCGATATTGCTCCATTAGGTGAAGGGTGTCCATGCAATTCCCCCCCTTACACTAAGAACTCCATGTGCGTTCAAGACCTGACTTATCTTTGCTTAATTTGGTAGATACATTATTTCTATAAGACTGAAAGTGAGTGAAAATGAAACTAGTATATCTATAAACTAGTAAGGATATTGTCTAGTCTCAAAGCCTAAGAACTGTAGAGCTAGTGCACTATCATTGAAGATGGGGACAACATGATAGTGATAATGAGTATAGTGATGTTTAACCTAAATCAGATCAGACAAAACCTCAAAGGTCACTAAACATCATTTTCTGTCAAAATACGATGAGTATGGTGAAATCTAGTTAATGAAGGAATACACACATAGGCAAGTAGAACGAGTATCCTAGGAAAAGTCAAAGTTCTTAGATAATAAAAAACTGGAATGATTGAATGACTCAGAAACTATGGAAATGGTTTGAGTCTTAGAAAAAAACTTGTTTTGTTTGTGGGAGTTTTTAATCATTTAATCAAAAGACCGTGATTTTCATGACAAGAAAATCGAATGAGAACAAACTAGTGTTTGAATAAGTAAGCCGAAAGAGGGTTACTGGTCAAAGAGAAATTAGACCATTATGGAGACAATGCTCGAGAGATATAATCCAACAAACTAATTTTTACTCACCACTTCCAAAACGAATTTTGTATCAACAACAGTTTGAACAAAGTCAAACAAGTACCATTTTTGTATAAATACTGGCTAAGCAAAGTTTCTCCAAGAGCAGCAACATCAATTAGTATATAGCTAGGCCTATTAATACTGCTGCTCCTAAACCAAAAGTGAATTAGCTCATAAGCTATGATGGAGGCAGATTTTGAATTAGCTCAGAGGCTACAAGCAGAAGAACAGGGAGAAATAACCATTGAAGAAAGATCAAATTTTGTTTGTAGAACTCATGAACAGAAGAAAGAAACACTTTGCAAAGCTTAGAGCTGAAGAGATAAGAAGAAAGCCACATACCAAAGTTTAAAAGAGAAATCAAATGTCCACTTATTTAAAGAATATGGCTGGATACAAACATAGTCAGTTAGAATGAGCAAAAGCTAAGATAAAATCGCAGAAGATTGATTTAATAAGAAATAAGAGATAAATACTTTTAGTGGACATGGAATTCTAAGTAGTAAAAAGGCGGAAGGAACAAGAACAGAGAAAGCTATTAAACAGAGCAGGGCGGATGAACTTGAATTTGATATTGGTCAAATGCGCGAGAAGAAGCAAAAGATAGATAGCATGTAGAAGTTGAAAAAGATGGTCAAAGAGGCAGAGGAGAAAAGGCATATTGAGAATAGTTTCAAGATGAAGAGGTAGCAATTGAATGCTATAAACTCTAGCTACAAGCCCTGCCAGATGGATCGTGTTGAATACAAGAATGAAAAAGATGGAAGGATGAGATACTTAAATTGCGATAAGGGCTAAGGAAGCTCAAAAAAGCTATTCACTCAATGATAAAGATACTTTAGGGTACTTGATATAGAATACTTAGAGAACCTATGGAAGTTGTTAAAGCTACACATAAGAATACAAGGCCAGAGGAGATTATGAAATAGTGTTATGGTGAATTGAAAGCGTTTTATTTTTGAAGCCTTGATAATAAAAAGTAAAGTAGTGGGAGAAATCTACAAGGGTACCACAAGGGAATTGTATGGAAAGGCTGTTATGATAACTGTGGAGTGCACTATTGTAAGGGTTTAGAATATCTCACCTCATCGTTTATTTTGGTTGCATTAGAAGATATACCCTTTACACCATACAATACTTATACATGCTGAACAAGAATGCTCAAGCTGATCGTATGAATGAGAGTGTATTATCAACGTACTCAAAGCTCCAAGACAAAGCGGAAGCAACGGATCCATGTAATTAGTTTTTGAATCATCCTTCAGCGGATGTTGAAGACTTTTTAATAAACTTACGATTCAGAAAAGATGAACATCAAGTTTAGGGGAGGATTGTTGGGATTAAAAGACTTCAAGATGATTCTTAGAGTTACTACTAGCTCAGTGTAATAATAGTGATGTCAACCATAACTTAGTGCTACAGGTAAATACTAATGAAAATTACGCAAAGTATTTAGTATTTGGTAGTATTAAAAAGTTACTACTGCTAAGTTACTACTTTAGCGTGATAATTAGTGACGGTTAGTATAAAGTTAACGCTGCTAGTAATAGTTAAAACTAAATATCTGAAAATATACTAATTAGTATTTACAGCTGCTAGTATTAAAGTTAGTAACTCCTAGTATTAAGTTAGTACTCCGCTAGAAGCTAAACTTTAAGTAGTTAATGCTGCTTTGTGCTCATTTACAACTGCGAGGAATAATTACAACTTGCTCAGAAGGATTAATGCTGACAGAGATGAGATCAAAGACATAATCAAGACGAAGATAAAGGTTCTGATTAAAGAACAAGAATACTTATGAATGATAAGTATCATTTATTTGTAAAGAAGATATGTATAAACTTATTTTGTTTAAGAGATTATGTTTACTTATAGAAAAGATCATAATCACTTGACGCGTTTTGTAAGCCCATTAGGGTTTCCTTAGTGTATAAAAGGAACCCTACGACATAGATCTAGATATCAGTTCTATCATATAAGTACTATCATATGATACTGCATAACAATCATAGATTAGTATCATAGCTATTTTGTAAACTCAAAGATAGTAATTCAATATTGGAAAGTTTTAAGTAAAGATCTTGTTTTTACTGTTTTCATTATTCTTTTAAGTTTCAGCAAACTAGATTCCACATATTTGTGATATCTCAATCTTATTTCTACTATAAGTTTGTCTTGGTTCTATCCAATATAACTAAGCTTTAACAAGCTAAGTAAGATCTGTTAAGAAGGGATCAACATTTATTAATAAACTAATTATTTTGTGGCAGTCGACCGTAGCAGCCGAGAGAAGACCAAAGTCGAGGTGAGAGAACGAGCCGAGAACAAGCCGACATACCACAGCCGAAGGTATGTTCTTTTTTTCCTTTTGGTATCTCTGGAGACATGTTGTCGAGAAATGTTTATAGTTATTAAGATGTGTTTGGTTGGTTTGTGGGAATGTTTTTTTATAACTATTTAAGAAAAGCCTTATTACAGATCAAAAGCTGTTTTAAAACAACATCATTATTCTGATAACCTAGCAATGCATAATAAGATTGTTGTTTAAAACAGCATCTCGAATAAGATTTTTAACAACTATATTTATGCAAACGATTTGCGTTTGAGGTAATTCCTTGGTATTTGCGGGAGTTTTGGGTATTTGCTATAAACAACTTATTTGATTTCTCAGGCACTTTCCTACAGTTTGAAGTGACTTAGAAATTGTGGCCTTGCATATAGACGGTGCAATCAAAAGATGTAGACCGCACCACCAGATATCATTGAGAATGTTTGTTGAAGAGACGATGAGTGATATTATTGATGATGAAGATGCCCTTCCTCATGATTTAGCAGATTCTGATGATGAAGACCTCGTCAATGTTGAGGATGATGATGGTGTAGAAGTTGTTTATTCTAGTGAAGAAGAAGATTGATCTTGAGTTGTAACTTGCAAAAGACACTTATATATTTCAATGAATGAATGAAATTGTTGTGGATTGTTTAAATGTGTATATTTATTTGGATATGTATGTATTTGGATGTGTGCATGCTTTAATTATTTTGTTCATGAATTTCTATATGTTATCCTAATTGTACTTGTACAAATGTCAGCAGATGTTGCACGGGGCCACGGCGATGACGGTGGCGGTGATGATCGTCCCCTTCACACCATATACCTACCGGTTGCGGGGGTTGCTTCGCTAACCGAGGTAAGAATTTCTGGATTATTGTAATACAAGCCTAAATTTGATAAATTTGATACATTGAATTTTTATGACTTTATCACTCACTTGATTTTGCAGGCAAAGGCACCCGTAAAGCCAATTTGGGTGGAAGGAAAGCGGGCCGACTACATACCCGCCAGGAGACCCGAAACCTCGGGTTAAAGAAGATCACCGATGATAAAGGCCCCGTCCCGATCTGGTTAGAGTGGGATGACAAAAAGACCATGATGCCTCTCGGTGGCCATGCATCTCATTGGTCTAACTACCTTGGGGAGCTTATCAGGGAGATGCCTTTGTACTACCCATCTTGGCAGAAGGTCCCGGCGGAGCGGAAGGCGGCGATCGTGACCAAAATTGGGGTCAGTTATTTCATTATCCTTTTATGTTTATTTCATTATCGTGTTCATTTATTTAATTGTGTATATTTATCTAAATTCGTTTATTTATTTATATCATATAAATAAATAAACAAATTTAGATAAATATATAAATTATATCTCTAACTCTGTCTTTGTTTTGTTGTATATGATTGCAGACCCAGTTTGACTTGACACCTCATATGCAATCCCAGCGCTGGGCAGATATTAATGCGGGCATCCAGCAGCATCTCCAAAAGCTGTACAATACCAACAAGGCTTCTCTCAAGGCAGCGCATTGGGTTATAAACCCCGAGACCGGGACTTATGATGTGGAGACGATCAGACAGGGACGTCCCGAGAGCATTACCCCGGCAGATTGGGATGCCCAGATTGCATTTTGGAATGATCCCAGGAACCAAGCCCGAGCCGCTCAAAATCGCCAAAACCGAGCAAAGAGCACGGTCGTTTGCCGGCAGGGATCCCGATCACTTGCTCGCCTTCGAGATGAGATGGTAATAAACATTATAATTATTTTACATACATATATACATATATATCTGATTATATGCTTTAGTGTGTTGTGATTTGTCGTTTTTAATTTGTTTCATCTTATATACGTGTGTATGTACAGATGGCGAGCTCAGAGACTCGAGAGTACCCGTCGCTCATCGACACCTTCTTCGTGACGCACACCGTTAACGGGGTATTCATACGGGATGAGGACCGAGCTATATACGTAAGTTTTGTTTCAAAACACGCACTTTAATAATTTGTCGAGAAATAATGTAGCAACCCGACTAATAAATAAACTATCTTGTGTTTTTGTCACTACATAGGAGGAGATGGTGAGGCTGCGGGCTCTAGGCTCCAACACCGAGTCGGGTGTGCCCTACACTGATGAAGAGATCAATGCCATGGCTCGAAAGGGCAAGCAGCGGGGGCACCTTCCCGGTGTTGGTAGGGTACTACCGGGACGGGCCAGAGATGTCCTTATTCCGCCCCCTCCGCCCCCGCCTCAATGCACGCACAACTCCGGCGATGTCGAAAAGCTGAAAAAGAAGAACAAGTACCTAACCAAACAGGTGAACTTGATGATGAAGCTTTTTAGAAGTGACGACAAGTTTTCACAGATGCTGACACAGTATGAGTCAACACCTGAGTTCGGTAGCGGGAGTGGCGGGTGCGGGGATGATGAGATAGCCGACGATGAGGACGGCGGCGAGGACGAGGAGGACGAGGAGGATGGCGATAGTTAGAGATGTTATATATTGGTTAGTATGCTATTTTGTTTCTTTACGTTGATCTTGGCGACCTTTATGTAAACATTTGTCTCCCTATCTAGTTGAATATTGATTTGTAACTTGCGGATAATTCAAGGTTTGTGAATAGTAAGCCCCGTTTTGTAGACTATATTGTGTTTATTAGGATTTTGGACGATTTAGCTTTATTAGATCAAATGCGTTGATCCGTTATATTGTATTGTGTTTTGGTACAAGTTGTGATGTATTTGGATAGAGTCTATATTGGTTTATACAGGTTTGATGTTTGGTAGATTTTTTTCCGGAAAAATTCCGGAAAAAAATCTGGAAAATAGCTGCTGTGCAGGCTGCCAAAAAAAAAATTTGCAGACATATCCCGGGCGACATGTCGCCCGGGAAGAAGTCGCCCGGGAAAGTCAAAAAAAAAAAAGGAATCCCGGGCGACATGTCGCCCGGGAAAATGTGAATGAAAAATTGAATTATTATCCCGGGCGACATGTCGCCCGGGATACCTCGAAATTAATTAATTAATCAATATTAACGATTAATTATTTGTTTTATAAAACTACTTTCCCGGGCGACATGTCTTGCTCACTTTAAATTTTCATTTATGATCTTTCATTTGTCATCATTTTGTTGTTAAGCATATTTCTAGTCATGCATTTTAGGCATGACAATCGTTTTTCTTATTATTAATTTCTTTCCTAAGGAGCTTGTTGTTTGAAATTTTGAATAACAAAAGCTATAACCAAAAAAAATTCTTAACAGATTGGTGCCAAATATGTACATTGTACAATCATATATGAATGTTTGTTCATATATAGCAATCAAACAAGTTATCATCGAACGGCTCCGGTTCCGTTGAGAAGGTTTTTATTTTGAGAAGATTGAGAAATCTACGTTTGAGCAAATTGATTCATATTTTTTGATTTGATTCACAAGTAAACATCATTTAATAGTGAATTAAAGCTATAAATCACAAATTTGATTCACAAATCATTGCTAAAATCGAGTTATGGTAATGATTCCTTAAATTTGTATAGAAGATTCAGTATTTTACTTATATTGCAAAAACGAGAGATTTTTTAACATTGATTCGAATTTTTTTACACATTTTGTGTTCTAAGTTAGATGGGACGAGTTATAAAAAAGGAGGGTGTTGGAGGAGGAGGGGTGGTGGTGGGTTGTGATAAAGAAAAAAAATTAAAAAAAATAATTTAATTATTTAAAAATGGTGACGTGTCGGTTTTGAGCTGGTAACACTTTCAAAATTTGCCCGTTATTGCCTATATTGAACAAAATTTAAAAGTTTGATAGGTTAGAATGATATTTTACAAAGTCCGTTATCTTGGAACTTTTTGTAAGTTGATTACCTATCTATGTATTTAACCCTAAAAAAATATAAATACAATATATATTTCTATCTGATGTTATCAAATTGATTACAATATACAACTTTTATAATCATCGCATGCGATGGACAACAAATAATATATGTTTCTTGAATCAGAAATAGGGAAAATTCTTAGTTGAAAAGATTATACTAACATATCATGATGTAAGATTTCAGATGCTTCATTTGAAATTTGATAATGTAAAAATATTTATGAACTATTGACGGGTATGTTTTATCAAAATTCATTTTGTCACTTTCATCGTTATGTATTACCAACAATTCTTCATCCAAAGATATGTACTACAACTAATAAACTCAAAAACTAAATACTATCATTTTTAGCCGTCTCTAAAACAGATTGTGATTCTAGAAAGGTCTTAACAGTGCCATATTCTGTGTTTAATTGCATTTTCATTCTTACTCACATGTGTAGAATGTAACACTTTCCTTTTGCTTTAACGCATAATGTTTCAGGGAAAAAACTTGGACCGCTTGAGAATTTCACTAAGTGATATAAGATTGGCCACCGACAATTTTTCAGAAAGATATCGCATTGGGAGTGGCGGATACGGTACAGTTTATAGAGCAGAGCTCCACCATTTTGATGCAAGCCATTCATCAACGATTGAAGGGATGATTAGAGATGATTTGCCTAAAAGAAAAAGCACGGTAGCTATTAAACGCATCTCGAACAGAGTAGACAAGCAAGGTGAACAAGGGTTCCTTGCCGAAATTGAAATGCTTAGTAATTGTAAGCATCAAAATATAGTCTCTCTTTTAGGATTTTGTGATGAAGGTGATCAGATGATACTTGTTTACGAGTATATTTCTAATGGAAGCCTGGATGATTACTTGGGAGATCATGTTAAGCTAATTAATTTAACTTGGGCTCAACGCATGCAAATATGCCTTGATATTGCACGTGGATTAAGTTACCTACACACTAGTACAAAGGACAAACCAACGATAATACACAGGGATATAAAAAGTGCAAACATTTTGTTGGACGATAATTGGGTGGCAAAGATCGGTGATTTTGGGCTCTCTAAGTTAAACAATACAAATCAACAAAGTCACACCCTCGTTACCTCAACTATTGCTGGGACTGAAGTGTACTTGGATCCTGAATATGCAAGTACAGGTAGGTTAAAAAAGGAATCAGATATATACTCTTTTGGAGTAGTTCTCTTTGAAATCATGTGCGGTAGGTTGGCCTGATAATATCTACTATGTCGACAAGCATAAAGGGCTTCCATCTATAGCACGACGACGCTTCAACAATGGAACATTAAAGCAAATGGTTGACCCAAGAATAATGGAAGCTGATGACAACTATTTAATGCTAAGTGGTGCGCTAAATCAAGACTCTTGGGATAGGTTTACAAAAATTGCATATCAATGTGTTGCAAAAACCCAAGTGATGCGTCCAACAATGCAAGACGTCATCGACGAACTTGAGAAATCAATCTACTTTCAAGTAAGTAAAGATATATAACTTTCGAGACATAAGACTATATTGATCTCTTTTATATTCTTGATCCCTTAAATGAGTATGCTTGTGCGTTATTGGTTTTGTAATGTTTATATGTAATACATAAAGTAGAAATGAAATTTTTTTTGGTAACAATTTATATGACACTGAATACTTCTGTAATAATTCACACATTGATACAGTATTAGTTACGTGCATAAGAAGGAATGTGATCAAAGTAAAATTATTGAATAAGAAGTTAATTTTGGGTATCATGATCGACCTAAATATAGTTGTTTTTGTTTTACGATTTGTAAGTACTTCCAGGTGGTAACATGCTGATACTGCCAATTTACTGACGAAAAATAGTTGGAATGTGGGGATTGATAGTTTATAGGATATGAATTACCTAGTTAATTAACTGATAGAAATATATATTCATCTATGAATTACCTAGTTAATTAACTGATAGAAATATATATTCATCTATGAATTACCTAGTTAATTGTCATTATTTGCAGAAAAACGACAACCGACTCATTTCAATAGAAGACATAAAATTGGCAACACAAAACTTCCATGAGGACAAGTGCATCGAAGAAGGAAGATACTGGAAGCAGTATGAAGGACAAATTCCACTTGCTAATGCTAATGAACATACGCCTATTGTTGTAAAGCGGTTTGATAACAAGTTTGATAAAGGACGTGAGCGATTTTTGAGGGAGATTAAAGTTCTCGATGAGTTTCGTCCCAACAATATCATTGCTCTTGTAGGCTATTGTTCGGAAATGGATGAAATAGTCATTTGTTATGAGCATGCGCCAAACGGAAGGCTCAGTAAGTATGTGCAAGATGCTAGTCTTACATGGATGCAGCGCATCAAGATATGCATTGATGTCGCAAGGGGATTAGCTTTTCTTCACAAATATGAAACAGTAGACCATGGTGTGCTACACAGTGACATTAAAAGTGGTAGCATTCTTCTTGATTCTAAATGGAACGCTAAAATTTCTAATTTGGAATTGGCTTCAAATGTATGGAAATTCGAGCAATGGAAACATGGCGGTGATGATTATGGCTCATTGGGTTTCATGGACCCAACTAGGAAGGATTTCGTAACAAGCACTACAAAAAAAAATTGAATTCTCTACGGTTTTTTCTTCACGGTATAGTTAACCGTGGACTTTTTTTTATATTGGTCAAAATTTTGTCACATTTATATGTGTCACAAATCTTTAAAAAAATAATCCACACATATAAGTGTGTACAATTACAAAAAAGCTACACTTAAAAGTGAAGAATTTTATTTTATTAAAAGGCCACACTTATTAGTGTAGACAACTTGATACTTTTTCACACTTTTAGGTGTGAATATTTAACAATGTTTACATGTTTTATAATTTTGCCATATTTTTAGGTGTGGACATTCAAAGAATGTTTTCACACTTTTAACCATAGTCATTTTGATAGTATTTCCACACTTATATGTGTAGGAAAATTTGTAACACCTATTATTACCGCATATAGCAAAGTGTAGCCATTATAATTTTACACATTTTTAAGCGTAGACATTTAGCCTTAAAAATGTGGCTAATTCAACTAATTTTTTGTAGTGGTACCAGTAAAAAACATTGTTTTTACAATCCACAAGTATAATCCGAAAATCCTTGTTACGCGTTGAGTAATCCTTTGATGCAATCCGTCTTTGAGTGTATTCCTCATCAACAACTCGTATCCCATATTCAATTAGAGTGATACTTGATTGATAAAAAATAAAGTTATTAGCATTTACTAAAAAGAAATGCTAAGATTGTCAATTTAAGAATTATCGTATATAATCAATCTTAAAAGTTAAAAGTTAAAGTGTTGACTAAATAATTGTAACCATTAATTACCTTGTCAATGCACCTATTAGCATCCAAGAGATAGCAGAAATAAGAGAGCTGCTTGTACACATTTGTCCCAGAATACCAGTCATAATAAACTTTCAATTCTTAGTACAATGTTGAAAAGTATTGACAAAATAAAAAAGTTTTTTTGGAATTTAAGGGAGATTGAAACTTGTCGTACAAGACGACCATTACAGCGAGGATAATTTGGACATACAATTCCTCTCTCAGTGTCCCTAACGACTCGCAAGTTCAAACTTCGTGTAGTATAGTCACAAGTTTTATCATCACAATGAAGGTTTTACAAAGTCAGCTGTAAGCTAATTAACAGTATCCTTGCATGTTAAAGATAGCAATATATAAAGAAATATGTTTCTATACCGTCATTAATCCCTTATAGTATGTTGATATGAACAATTCAGCTC
>BQNB010119070.1:0-20879 GCA_026074375.1 Tanacetum coccineum
TTTGGCATTTTAGGTCCGTTTTTGGTTATTTCAGCTCGTTTTTAAAGGTAAAAGGTATGTGTAATTAAGCACATACCAGGGATGTTTCGGGTTAGACATCTAATCGGGGCAGAAATTGCAATATATATATTATTGCAAGAAAGATTGTCGAGCTTTAGTGTCATGAGCTTAGGAAACGTAATCAGGATTTCGTGATGTTTGCATTTGTTGTTGCATCACGGGAAGTTTATATGTTTGGGATAGGTGCGGTTTGCTTTATCACGGGGGAAATCTTGTGGTCCTATGTTATACGTTTTGGCGACTATTTGGAGATTTAAATGGTCTGGCATGTTTTGAAATTGTTGATTTTAAAAATCATACATATATTTTGAAAGGACATTTAAGAAATTAAATGGTCATATATACTTGGGGTGGTAATTTTTGTAAATATTTAGTATGTATTCTGTATAGTACATACAAAATATATTCCTTATCTTAGGAACAAGTTATTTTTTTTAACCCATAAAGTGTTAATGCTAATTTGGCTATTTGTATCAAATATTTGTTAAATCCAATGTATCAGTTTTAAAACGACTTTTTGGTCGTTCTATATATATCTTGTGTTATTGATCTATGAAGTAACACGCCCCGGACCCTTATTCCGCTGCGACATAATTTGGGGGTGTTACAACAAGAAACTAGAAGAGGATAGCCACAACACTTCACAACACATTAGAAAATAAAAAGAAATTGGATAAGAATGAGGTGAACTCCCATGAAGCGGCTTGTTTTTGGTCACCGAGTCGCAAGCTCGACTCGATCCCTGAATTTAGTTGTCCTTAGGGAAAGTTTGGAGGTCCGGGATAACTAATGGTGGTGTATCCCCTCCATAGTAGTGCTTTAAACGGTGGCAGTTGACTTTAAAATTAGAACCATCGGTATGAGACAACTTGGCAGTGCCATAAGGATAAACTTTTATGCTACTGAAATTGATGTGCTTATTCTAGAAATGAAAAAAAATTAAAGCTATAAAACTTTAAGGACTTATTAAGCTAAAGACCTTAATAAGCTACACTAGACTCTAAAACTTTAAGGACTTATTAAACTACTTATTATCTAACTATTTAAGCTATAAAATCTAGACTTAAAAGCTGAATTAACAAATTTAGACTTTACTTAAGTTCCTACTGTTTTTGGACTTTTCAGGTTTTTTATGACTTTTGACATCTAAATTAAACTAAGTAAATAAGCTAGAAATTGCAAATTAAGACTTAAACCGTATTAAGTTATATTAAAACTCAAGAATGCTAAAAGATAAGCTATTAAATCCTACAATTCCTCGACTAAAAGTTACACCAAAGGTAGCAGTACTAACTTGATAGTTAGTACTGGTAGTGTAAATTTTAGCAGTACTAACTTGTGAAAGCAGTATTAACTTGGAAGTTAGTATTGGTAGTGTAAAGGTTCAGCAGTACTAACTTATGTTAGTACTGCTAGTGCAAATTCAAGAGTGCACTAATCCAAACACCCCTTTATCATTATGACAGATTTGAGAAAAGCTTTTTAAGAGAAATCTAATGAATAAGTACTTAATACCAGATAAAAACTAGCTTAAAACAAACTTAACAATCATGATTAACAACTGAATAAGCAAAATTCTAAGATCTTAACTAATTAAACTAATGTTTTTTTGGATTTTATGAGTTTTTATGACAGAAATTAATAACTAATGATTTATAACTATTTAAGCAAAAACAGATAAGGACAAACAACTAATAAGCAATATAAGAGATATTTAAACACTAATAGGCAAAGAGAATAAGCAAATAAGCAATATTAAACATATAAGCTATAACTAAGCAAATTAAAACTGAATTTAGAGAAGAGTGAAAAGAGAAACTTACTTGATCCTTTAGCTAAACAAAAGGAACCAATTAAGGCAGCTACAAGCTCCTTAGCTTATTAATAAGCTAAGGTATAAGTCCTTGGGATCTCTTCCAAGTTAAGATCCCCTTCCAAAAGCTCAAATACAATAAGATCCATGTAAGATTAAACTGATTTAAGGTTTAAGTAAGATTAATTCTGAATTCAAACAGCTCTATTTCAGCTTATAGACTGAAAGAGCTTAATATGAGCTTATTAGCTTATTGAGACAAAATGGCTTATTAAGAGAGCTTAAAGGTTGAAAATAAGAAGAGCTTATGACAAATTAAAACTGAATTTCATTAATTGAAAACTGAATTACATTACTAGAAAAGAAGATTACAAAAACATTTAAGTAAAATTACGAAATTAAGCTAAAAATTACTAAAAAGAAAGATAAAAAGAGAAGACTAAAAATCGGATCCCCTGTGTGTGTGAGAATGAGGCCTATTTATAGTGCCAAGCTGAAGCTTCTAGGTCCTCTTGCCTTGCTCTCCAAACTTTTAATCTCTGCCATTCATTTCTTCAATCATTTGATCATCAATTGTAGTCGTTGGATCAAATTGTGGACACCTGAGGATTGCCAGCGTGTCATTCCCTTGATGTGACGTTTGTGCTAGTTTTGTGAGTGTTTTAGCACAAAAACCCACATAAATTTGTGCTTCTTTCATAGCCGCGTACGCTCAAAGCTTGAGTAGACCAATGATTTCTCTTGATTTGACTGAATTATCCCTGCCATCTTGTAAGAGAGACCTTGAATTGTCTTCCGTACCCTTTAATTTTCATTTGCCCTTTGTTTTACCATGGGGTGAAAACGGGGAAGACGATGAATAGTGTTTGGAGTTACCCGCCTTTTTTTATAACTGAGTACGGGGTAAAATTCAGTTGGACTTTGCCCTCTTGGCAATTTCAGTCCCTTTCTTTGTGATTCCATTTCTAGTTATAAATAACTTTGGAAATTTTCAAGATTGGTCCTTGTGGATGTTATAAAAGGATTTTAGCTAAGGTTTGGGCTGAGGCTTGGCTTCTTTGGCTTCTTTTTGTACTCTTCTGAATCTCGTGTCCGTGTTTGCTTGATTTTGACTGTATTCTTGTGATTTTTGACTTATCCGTACCTGCACACACAAAACACAAATACAAGCATATTTTTGCCATTTTTGGTCTGTTTTGGGTTTAATTGGGTTATTTTAGGTACAAACGGATATGTGTATTTTACACTTATCAAAATTCCCCAAACTAAACGATTGTGTGTCCTCACGCAATATCACATGCCTTATAACCAAATACCTCTTATAATTCTGTCTCCATAGGATTATGTATGAATCTAAATGTTACAAGTCTTGTATAGGCGGGACTTGTAATAGGAAGATTTATATGATAATTGCTATGCTGACTGGTTCATCGAGACTTTTACCTGGTTTACCCTAACCAAGGTACTCATTAATTATCTTGAACTCTATATTGATCTCGCCTGGCAGTTTTACTCCCAGCTTCCAAAGACGAGTTTTGAACACTCGTCCCATACTCATTAGAGCACATGCATCGTAATGTCATCCATCATCTTGAAGGTTATGAGAGTACGCGTATTGCACCGGGAATTATTAAGTAGGATGATTTATAATATGTTTATTTGAAAGGATTGGGACGCCTTTTCAGTTAAATAAATAAATTATAAATCACCGAACCATAAGTTTATCAATTGATTATTTACATAAATTAGGACGCTTCTTTATGCAAATAATGAATTATAAATGAGTGGGCTTAATGGTATCCGATATGACACGAGTATGAACCTGAAATCGATAATCATCAGAATCCGTTAAAAGGGTCTAGAGACACAATCGTGTCTTGCTACTCAGCAAAATCTTAAGGCCTCACTTGGAGCTACCTTATCACATTCTTAAGTTATTACTTTTGCCGTTGCTAATCCTCGCGGTCACGAACTGTTCGTGGAACTAACAGACTTGTTATACACTTGAGCTAATGGAGCTGATTCATCGAACTAACGACTGAGTGCCAAAATCCGCCGTCTATCGCATAAGCTCTCTCGCGAGCTCCTCTCATTTATTAAACTTTATTCTGGGAATATGTTTTCTCGAAATGTCCTAATTTTCGGCATCACATCACCATTTGTTATAGTATTGACGTTATGGTCGCTGCTGTTGGGTCCTGGAGCGGTCCCGGCTGATACAACTTTATCCAATAGGTTATGCAACTCCCCTTAAACTAGATAAACACCTATCGACGAAACAGATAGTTGGACTATTCATTTCGGGCCGCTAGTAGGAAGACTTAGGTCGCGATACATCCTAGTACTGCCAAGTAAGTTGAGTACTTACATACATAAGTCACGTTGATGTGAATCATCGAACATTACAGATAGTAGAAACGAGACTCCGTCCTCGGACATTTAGAAACTTTTACAAACGTACTCACGCGACTACATTTTCTTCTTGAGGTTTTCACTATAATGAGACTTTTCCTATACCGCGGTTATACTAGTCATAAGATCTGTAATGATATATTTTGAGATACCCATTTTGATGGATTAAATATCCTGGACAAACCTAGCCAAATTTTTTTTGGAAGATTTAGAAGTGTAGAAACACCGAATTTCGCTGAATAAAGTTATCAGCGTCTTGTTTAGAACGAGTTTATTAAACCTTAAGTCTTTCCTTAGTCACACAATCGGATAACACAAATTTAATCTCGGGACGAGATTTCTTTAAGGGGTAGGTACTGTAACATCCGAGAATTTTCGAAACATATTTAAAAGGACACTTTATAACCTTTGACTTTTCGGGTCCGAATCGCCTTTTATGACTTTTGACTTAATTGCCTAACAAAGCAATTACCGCAGGCCGGATAAAGTTTCGGAACATAATCTCAAATAATAAATCATACATAGTATCTATATTATTATCCAAGTGGAATTATTATTAACTTATTTGTTTGAAAACGAAAAGATATATATTAACTCCTAGTTGATTTATCAAAAACGACCAGATAAACCACATTTCACAACTCGGACCCTAAAGCAATTTTATATAAAACGACATTTCAGACAACTTTTTAGTTTTACTCGAGACCTGAAAACAAGCAGGAGAGGGCTAAAACAGCCTCGCAAAGTTTTGAAAACTGCACACAGCGGGTGCCGACATAAAAATAATTAAATTTATTTTTAATTATCAATATTTATTTAATAAAAATATTAAATAAAAACATTTAATATTTTATTTAAGCGTTGTTGATAACGCGAATATCCGGGTTAAAATCCATTTTTATTTTAACCGAGTCACAAAATAAATAACAGATATTTTTATAAATGTTATAAAAATATTTATGAAACACTATCAAATAAATACTCATTTTTATCAGAAAAATGATTTGAAAAACAATGGCGCAAGTTTCGTGACTTGAATCATCCGATAAGTCGCTCAAACGAGTCCCGAACGACTATTTTACAAAATAATACTCGAAAGTTACATATTTGGTCCCTGTGAAATATTTACAAATTTCACCCTAAAGTTATTAACACTTGTCACATTTGGTTTTAAATTTTAATATATATACAAAATATATACATCTCATTTCCCACTCGCCTCCCTCTACGCGACACCACCCACTTGTCACCACCACCACGTTCGCTGCCGGCCACCCTCCACATCACCACC
The DNA here is from genome assembly GCA_026074375.1 of Tanacetum coccineum. Lineage (NCBI taxonomy): Eukaryota > Viridiplantae > Streptophyta > Magnoliopsida > Asterales > Asteraceae > Tanacetum > Tanacetum coccineum. Next base: position 5,577 of record BQNB010119070.1, read on the forward strand.
ACCTGTGACACTCTCTCTAATCCATTTACGCGGAACCATTCCACCATCATCATCATCACTGCCGCCACCGACCACCACCAAGGGGTGCGTCAGCGTTTTAATAATGGCACCGAAGGGTGCGTTTAGTTTCACGTGTAACAACCCCGAGGGTGTATTTGTTTTGGTCCGATGTCAGCCACGCACAAGGATGTGAGTTTCATTTTTGTGGTTTCCACCAGCGAGGGTGCGTTTGGCTGGTTTAGACCCGCATAGGGTGCGTTTGGTTGCGGGTTGGCAGCCAAGGTGCGTTTGGTTTGATAGAAAACAGCGGATAGGGTGCGTGTGGTTTATTTATGACACCACCAGGGGGGTTTGGTTTGGGTTTAACAGCCACGAAGGGGTGCGGTTGGGTTAGAAATAGGTTAGGGGTGTTCGTGTTGGGATATAACCGAATAAGGGTGCGTTTGGTTTGATGAAATACCAAGATTTAGGTGCGTTTGGATTTAGGACAGATTTAGGGTTGTTTGGTTTGGGTGGCAGCCGCCACCGGGGTGTCGGATTGGCTATGGACAGCCGGGTATAGCCGGGTCGGGCATCGGGTTTGGCTGTCATTAACAGCCGGGGAGGGTGTCGGGATTTGGCTGTGAAACAGCCGGGTATAGCCGGGTTGTGTGGGTTTGGGTTTGCGTTTGGTTGGAATTATCACAAAAAGGGGTGTTTGGTTTTTTAGGGATTAACGCAATAAGGGTGCGTTTGGGATAGCAGAAAATACTAAGGGCATGTTTGGTTTAAGTTATCAAAGGGGTGTTTGGTTTTAGGGATGACAACATAAGGGTATGTTTGGTTTTACAGAGAAAAGACACGAAGGAACACGTTTGGTTTAGCGGACGACGCGGTTCGTTCCAGTTTATATAGCAAATAAACAAACAATGAAAATTACATTAGGTTATATAAATTTTAAAAAACCGGACTAAATTGGTGGTTTAAATTGGTTAAATAAATACAATATTTATTAGTTGTTTAGTTTGGATATAATATATATATATATATATATATATATATACATATATATATATTATATACATAAATATATTATTATATATATTTAATGCCTGGGAATAACAGCGTGCATTTGAAATATTGGAAAGCGAATAACTGCAATATATATTGATTAAGGGAAAAACGTTGAGTTTTACGTATATGGGAAACGTTATATAAACGGGGAAGTCATGATGAAACTTATATAATTTCCTATATTTATGATTCACTAAAACTACTATTGTTTTATAAACCGATAAAGGGAATAAATTATATGTTAAAGATATATAAGAATATAACTGTACGAAAACTTGACAACGAACGAAAACTATACTTTCACAAGGAAACGAACTGTTTTAGTCACGACCCGTCGAGGAAACGAAATATAACTTATAAAATATTATTTTATATTTTATAATTATCAGCTAGAGGGTAACCTAATAATTGTTGTAAAAGGCTTTACAAACATCGGTTAACTTAATTGGTAATCTTAAAACGTACGATTACGTTTATACAAGAACTTTCTATTTAATTAAGTGGTGATTTCAGAAAACGAGTCAAACTAATTGGTTTAATTATTTTGCTCACACTTATTATATAATACTTGCAAGATATTATATACTTTTCATAAATCTTTGGATTGATTGTCCTTGTTATATAATTCACGGTAGGAATTATATAAGGGTTATTTTTCATATATAATATATAAAGAATATATATTACACACTTTGCGTATATTTTCAATTTATTTATTTAACCAACCACCAAACCATTACAACGTTAAATCCAAATCTTCATCAACGTGTAGCGTTGATGTAACCATTCATCGGGAAACCCAAATATATTATCCTAGGCTAGTGGATCTTAGCCGTTAAGATTAGTTGCAACTTCTTGATCGAGCCGCTTCGTCTTTCGTTCGTGTTGTGCATATTAGATTGAATTTATGTCGATCGTTACTTCATCATCACGTGAGTTCATAACCTCGCTTTTCAATCTTTTGAATGTTTATAAACCCGCGAGGGGGAATACATGCTTGTCTACAAACTCTTTACTTACTGGGTCATCTTATAACAATGCGATTGTTTTTAAAGGATATTATGAGTTTCATAGCCTCACTTTTACTCGTTTTGGATAACTGTTATATATATTATTGGGATGAAAATATGCATCGTTTTATAAATGGACACAAGTGGATCAATTTTATAATATGATTACGGGTTGCCTAAGTAGCGATAACCCAGTGAGCCCCTTTATTCATGAATTCCAATTGCATAGATGTAGTTGTGAATTACATTATGTGAGCGCGAATGTTATTAATAGATCTATTTGGGAAACGACCTCCCCGTTCGGGTGACTAGCTATCACCGGGAACGAACGTTATAGCATGTCGAATTTGGAGATGTTTCGGGTTAGACATCTAATCGGGGCAGAAATTGCAATTTTAGGATTGTAAGAAAGTTCGTCGGCTTCAGTTTCATTGAGTTAGGAAACGTAATCAGGGTTTCGTGATGTTTGCATTTGTTGTTTCATCACGGGAAGTTTATATGTGGTGATAGTTGCAGTTTGCTTTATCACGGGGAAAATCTTGTGGTCCTATGTTATACGTTTTGACGACTATTTGGAGATTTAAATGGTCTGGCATGTTTTGCAACTGTTGATTTTAAAAAAATCATACATATATTTTGAAAGGACATTTAAGGAATTAAATGGTCATATATACTTTGGAAACCTTTGGTTTATTATTCATATCTAAACTAACCTATGAACTCACCAACTTTATGTTGACGTTTTTAAGCATGTTTTTCTCAGGTGAATTAGATGCTTGGACTATCTGATGTGCATTGGAGTCTAAATTGACAAGATTTCATAATTGGATTTCTACAAATGATCAAATCTTGTTGTGTCGCTTTCAAGCTTTTCATTGTGATGCAATTATGGGACAACTATTATTTTGATTTCAGAAAATCAACGAGATTGTTTTACAAACGACACATTTAGAGGTCGTTCTCTTGTATCTAGCGCTGTGTATTATGAAGTAGCACCCCAAAGTGGTATTCCGCTGCGTTGTGATTTTTGGGGGTGTTACACAACGTGTTAACATTTGGTTTTGTTCTTATTGTCATTGCCAGATTTGACCAAGCTGGGGGCAAAGATCTAAGAAACTTGTGATTTGCATCCTCAGTTGATACTTCAGCACCATGGGCTTCCAACTATGAGAGTAGTTGTTGGAACCTATCATATCCCTTTTCTAACCCTTCTGAACTTGAATATAGTAAATGCTTCATATGCTGTTTTAAAACAAGCTTTCTGCATCTTCTTTGAATTTGATTACACCAACTGGTCCTTATAGCTTCACAAATTCTTTTGGCATAGTCCATTCCATGAAATCTTCTCAGATGTTCCTTGGGAATGGCCATAAGTAAGATGGTTCTAGCCTTCCTTTCCTTTTCAACAGCATGAATTTCTGCAGCAGATACTGGTGGAAGTATTCTAACAACACCATCTTTTCTAGTTGAGATTCTCTTCTTTGAATTTCCATTCTGAATTACCTTCCAAACATCATTATCAATATATTCAAGGTAATGCTCCATCTCCATAGCTATATATCCATACTTCCTCCTCTCAGAATTAGGAGTTTAATATTTGATGATATGCGGTTGTGGTAGGAATGAGTTGTTGTTGTTGTTTTGGTTTATTGGTTGCAGTACCATTTTCTGATGCATCTTCATGTATGATGCTTCATCATTCCGTAAAGTTGTTGGAGAGATATCATCATTAGCAGGTGAGACATTTTTACTAGATTGAAAGTGATTATTTGTGTTCTTGTGATTCTTCTTACTCATAGTCCCTCTAGAGGCTCTGATACCACTTGTAGGTCCAAAGTCTTGGATCTGATTAGCCTTTTGTAAGACAATAGCTAACTTGAATAAATCCAAATCAACTATATGAGAGACAATGACTATGAATACTATGTGCTAATGTGGAATATTAACACAAGTACTAAGAAGAACATAATGTAAAACTTTGCTATTTGCTATTAACTTCTATTAGAATTCTATTTCAATCTCATACTAAAAACATTGTGCTGTAGGGGTTCCTTTTATTACATAAGGAACCCTAATGGCTTTACAAACGTGTGAAAGGATAATGATATTCCTTTCCTAAGTAATCTAAGATACTCTAGATAACTATTATAATATTTGTTACTTAAACAGACTTAAATATATGAGACCAGTTTACAAACTATAGTACTGCCAGATTTAACGTAGTACTGGCAGAACTTAACTATGATCTACAGACTTATAACTCTATAACTACCAGACTTAAGTCTGTTTACAATAATTCCTAACAGACACCACCACTTTTACCTATACCATTACCTATATCATCACCACCTTTGCCTTTACCCTCTACTGACCGTAGAGCGGATGTTCCTGAGGTTACATTACTGCCTCGAAAAAGGTTGTGCATTGCTCCTAGTCCTATATTTGAGGTCGGGGAGTGTTCATCTGCTCCTACTGCTAGACCTACTAGAGGTTTTAGAGAAGATTATGGTTTTGTTGCCACTTTGGATGCTGAGATTAGGCGTGATTCAGAGAGGGAGATAGGTTACGGGATTATCGACGTCAAGGTGGATCCAGATGAGATTGCAGAGGAGATACCAGCGACCGATGTGGTAGAGTTGAGTCAGAGGATGACCGATTTTGTCACTACTATTAGACAGGACACTAATGAGATTTATGGGAGACTTGACGATGCACAGGATGATAGGCGCTCCCATGCTCGCACTGCTAGACTTATGGAGACTAAGGACAGATTTTCTCGTGAGGTCTTGGGTTACTGTCGATGGTGCAGTGATACGGCATGTTCTGAGGTGGTGGCACTACAGACTACAATTTTAGCACAACAGACAAGATGTGGATTGCGGGCGACACAGAACGAGGAGACAGACATAGCTCACAGAGGCACTGACTCTACTGAGGATACTGCAGACTCAGATGACAGTGCTACAAAGTCAGCAGACACCTGCTAGGGATCTAACACATCCTGATGTACCAGAGGAGGCCGGTATTAGTTCGTATATTTGATTATGTTGTAGCTATGTTGTATAGCTTACTAAGTATTATGGGTAACTCCCGGCTAGTAAGATACCAGAGGAGGCCGGTAGTGATCATTTTGTAACCGAATCAGGTCATGTATGTTTCCAGATTATATATGGAAGGGATGTATTATGTCATGTTTGTAATCGAATTTATTATGAATGAATGTCGATTTAGTACACCATTGTTAATTTTAATTTAGTTGTTTATTTCACTGTGTGATTGTTATCTCACTTTATTTATTGTGTATATGTCATGTCATGGTTATGATTTGTATGAAATCTAAGGGTATTATATTTTCTGTGGATTGAATGAAAATGGCACCAAAAGAACCACCAGATAAACACCGACAACAAACCCACCCTACTACTTATGTGACTGATGAACAACTTAAGAGACTGATCGACCAAGGCGTTTTTAATGCATTGGCAGCACATGACGCTGACAGAAGCCGAAATGACGAAGACAACCATGATTCTGGAACGGGAATAAGGAGTCAAGCTCCTCTTGCTCGTGAGTGCACTTACCTAGATTTCATGAAATGCAAACCTCTATATTTTAAGGGTACTAAAGGAGTCATCGAGTTGACTCAATGGTTTGAAAGAATGGAAACTTTGTTCCATATAAGCAACTGCATTGTGGAAAACCAACTCAAGTTTGCCACTTGTACTCTTCTTGGAAGTGCTCTAACGTGGTGGAACTCCCACGTTAGGACTGTTGGTCACGATGTTGCATATGCAATGACTTGGACAAGCGTAAAAAGAAGATGACCGACAAGTACTGCCTAAGGGGCAAGATTAAGAAGCTTGAGGTTGAGATCTGGAATCTGAAGGTTAAAGGTACCGATGTGGTAAGCTATAACCAGCGTTTTCAGGTGTTGTCATTGATATGTGCCAGGATGTTTCTGGAAGAGTCAGATAAGATCGAAAAGTATGTCGGTGGTTTGCCCGACATGATTCATGAAAGTGTAAAGGCATCTAAGCCAAAAACCATGCATGATGGAATTGAATTTGCAACTGAACTCATGGACAAGAAGATCAACACCTTTGCTGAACGTTAGGCTGACAACAAGAGAAAGTTTCATGACACTTTTAAGAACAATCAAAACCAGCAGCAGCCTCCCAAAAGGCAGAATGTAGCATGGGCTTATACCGTAGGATCTGGTGAGAGGAAACCTTACGAAGGATCTAAACCTCTGTGTCCTAAATGCAACTATCACCATGAAGGGAAATGTGCTCCCAAATGCCATAAGTGCAACAGAGTTGGCCATCTGGCCCGAGACTGTAGGAGTCCTACAAATGCTAACAACGACAACAACAATAACAACAACCAAAGAGTCCCAAGGGCAAATCCAGGAGTTCTCACTTGCTTTGAGTGTAGAGCTCAGGGTCACTTCTAGAAGGATTGCACAAAGTTAAAGAATGAACATCAGGGAAATCGGGCTGGGGTTAGAAATGTTATGGCAAGAGCTTATGTTGTAGGCGTTGTCGGAACAAACCCGAATGCCAATGTTGTCATGGGTACGTTCCTCCTAAACGACCATTATGCTTCGATTTTATTTGATACGGGTGCCGATAGGAGTTTTGTATCTACTGCATTTAGTTCTTTGATTGATGTCATCCCAATCACATTAGACTAGGGTGTCGATGTCGAGTTAGCTGACGATAGAATAATTTGGGGTTAATACACTTATTCGGGGCTGCACATTAAATTTTCTAAACCACCCATTCAACATCGACTTACTGCCCATAGGGATGGGTAGTTTTTACGTCATAATCGGCATGAACTGGTTATTGAAATATCAGGCCGTTATTGTCTGTGCTGAGAAGATTCATTCAGATAGTTCTTCGTGCCTTTAGGTTTGGAGTCACCGCTTTGAGCGATATGTAACGTTGCACTTTCTAAAATCAATAGCTCCTCTCATAAGCCGCCCTCACAAGGCATTCTAAGAGCTCACCCGCCACTCCGCCCACCCCCCTACCTCACCTCTCCCAAACATCGCCAACACCACCAAAAACAACCCTAAGAGCCCCACACAGTGACTACACAAGCGAGTATTCGACTCCCTTAAAAATCACTCGCTCATGCACCTAAGACACCCACAGACAACATATTTTCTAAAGGATGTCAAGTCTTTTGTTCCTCGGCAATTGTTACAGAAGACTGTCTGTAGTTCGAGATCCTATCCTCGTCTCGCCAGCGAAGAAAGCGTGACTTTGCTGCGATGTACAATTGTTAGCAGACGCTTCCTCTACCTGAACCCAGAGCATTCCCCCCCGACCGCCACGGCACCCCCCTTCGCAGCGGTATTCCACCAGTCCAACAGTGGAATTTCAAAATCAATTTGATTACCTGCGCCTGCTATTGCACTTGTAGTACGAGCACTTTATCGATTGGCTCCGTTCGAGATGAAAGAATGTCGGACCAGCTGAAAGAGATTTTCGACAAAGGCTTCATAATACCCAGTTCCTCACCATGGGGAGCACCGGTCTTGTTTGTCAAGAATAAGGATAGATCATTCCGAGTGTGCATTGATTACCAGGAATTGAATAAGCTGACGATAAAGAACCGTTATCCGCTTCCAAGAATTGATGATTTGTTCAATCAACTTCAAGGGTCGAGTGTCTAATCGAAGATCGACCTGAGTTTGGGTTATAACCAACTGAGGGTTCATGAAGCATACATTCTGAAGACCGCTTTCAGAACTCGATACAGACATTATGAATTTCAAGTTATGCCGTTTGGTTTGGCTAACGCATCGGCTGTATTTATGGACCTCATGAATCAGGTGTGCAAACTATATTTGGATAAATTTATGATTGTCTTTATTGATGATATTCTGATGTATTCGAAGAGCAAGCAAGAACGCGAAGAGCACCTTAAGTTAATTTTAGAATTTCTTAAGAAGGAGGAGTTGTATGCCAAATTTTCTAAGTGTGAATTTTGGATTCCCAAAGTACAGTTCCTCGGCCACGTGATTTATAGCCGGGGTATTTACGTAGATCCCGCCAAAATCGAATCCATTAAAGATTGGACATTTCCTAAGACACCGACAAAGATTCGTCAATTTTTAGGTCTTGCCGGTTATTATCGAAGATTCATTGAAGGATTTTTGAAGATTGCCAAATCAATGACCAAACTTACTCAGAAGAAGGTCAAGTTTGTTTGGGGTGACAAAGAAGAAGCAAAATTTCAACTAATTAAGCAGAAGTTGTGTAGTACACCAATTTTGGCTTTACTTGGAGGAAGCAAAGATTTTGTCGTATACTGTGATGCTTCAATCAAAGGTTTGGGTGTTGTGTTGATGCAAAGAGAGAAGGTGATTGCTTATGCATTACGCCAATTAAAAATTCATGAGAAGAACTATAAGACTCATGATTTGGAACTTGGAGCAGTAGTGTTCGCTCTGAAGATTTGGAGGCACTATCGGTATGGAACAAAATGTATCATGTTTACTGATCACAAGAGTTTACAACTCATTCTTGAACATAAGGAATTGAACACGAGACAACATCTTTGGTTGGAATTGGTAAGTGATTACGATTGCGAGATTCATTATCACCCGAGGAAAGCAAATGTCATTGCTGATGCTTTGAGCAGGAAAGAACGAGATCAACCATTACGGGTTTGAGCCTTAGTGTTGACTATTGGTTTGATTCTTCCTCAAGCAAATGTTAGAGGCTCAAAACAAGAAGCATGAAACCGAAAACATCAAAGATGAAGATTAGTTGATGGCTTGTGATTGAGAATTCAAAGGATCCAGAAAATCCAGGAAGGAAAAGTTGGAACCGCGTGCTGACGAAACTTTGTGCTTAAATAACAGAAGTTGGTTGCCATGCTACGGTGACATAAGGACTCTGATCATGCATGAGTCCCACAAGTCAAAATATTATGTTCATCCGGGTTTCGAAAAAATGTACCAAGGCATGAAACTATTACACTGGTGGCCTAACATGAAAGCAAACATTGCCACGTATGTCAACAAGTGTTTGACGTCTTTAAAGGTCAAAGCTAAACACCAAAATCCATCTGGTTTGTTGGTGCAACCTGTGATTCCTCTATGGAAGTGGAACAATATCACTATGGATTTTGTCACCAAGCTTCCAAAGACGTCAAATTGTTATGATACCATTTGGGTAATTGTAGACCGTCTCACCAAGTCTGCACATTTCTTACCAATGAGGGAAAATGGCTTCATGGACAAGTTGGCGAGATTATACTTAAAGAAAGTGGTCACGAGACATGGGATACCTATCTCGATCATTTTTGACCGCGACCCTATATTTATGTCGAATTTCTGGAGAGCATGTCAAAAGGCTATGAAAGAACCATTCAAACTCTTGAAGATATGTTACGCGCCTGCGTAATAGACTTTGGAAATGGTTGGGAAAGACACTTACCGCTGATCGAATTTTTATATAACAATAGTTATCATGCTAGCATTAAAGCTGCCTCATTCGAGGCACTTTACGGTCGGAAGTTTCGATCATCTGTTTGTTGGGCCGAGGTCAGACACACTCAGCTCACTGGTCCAGAACTTATCCACGATAAAACCGAGAACATTGTCCAAATTAAGCAAAGAATTCAAGCCGCTCGTGATCGCCAGAAGAGTTACGCCGATGTGAGGCGTAAGCCCTTAGAATTTCAAGTTGGCGGCCGAGTCATGTTGAAGGTATCACCTTGGAAAGGGGTTATCCGTTTTGGCAAACGGGGGAAGTTGTACCCGAGATACATTGGACCTTTCAAGGTGCTGGCAAAAGTAGGAGATGTCACTTACAGACTCAAACATCCACAAGAACTAAGAAGAGTTCATAGTACGTTTCACGTATCTAACATAAAGAAGTGTTTATCCGACGAGCCGTTGGAAATTCCATTAGATGAAATACACATTGACGATAAACTCAACTTCTTTGAAGAAACAGAAGAAATTATGGATCGTGAAGTCAAGCGGTTGAATCAAAGCCGAATTCCAAGTAGTAATGTTCCGATGGAACTCATAGAGAGTCTTGAGTTCACATGGGAATGTAAAGATCAGTTTCGAAAGAAGTATCCACACCTCTTCACAAGGACCGCACCGTCTTCAAGTGCCGCGTCTTATGCCTTGAGGACAAGGCTCATTTAACGGGGAGAGACTGTAACAATCCGTATTTTAGGTCATTGTACGATTAAATATTTACGTTTTCTTTTAATTTTAATCGTTAAGTTAAATCGCGTAAGCTAAAAATTATCATTCAACGTAAACGGGCATCAAACAATTAAATATTTACGTCAATCAAGTGTTAGATAATTATTTATAGGATAATTATTAACTTTGCACATTTTATTTTTATTGGTTATGTAAAGTGTTTACGTTTCGCGATAAAATACGTTTAGCATTCACGGAACCACCAAAACTTATCTACGCTTCAACAAATACCCATCATTATACCCAATACTCAAAGTTTTTATAAAACTTCACCCATGTTATCATATTGGCCGAATTCTATGCATAAGAAATAAACCAAACCATACAATTTACAAGTACATTTAAGCTTTACATCATTTAACTTCAAGTTATACTAGATATTTTATGCAAGATATCAAAAATCATCTAGTACTCCCTCCCTCCCCCCTAATTTCGGATTCAACATAGTCCCAAGGGGACGTAAAGCACACAAATTGTTAGGAAATATATTGTAAAAGACTTAATACTAGTAGTATAATAGTTAAGTCTGGTAGTATTAGTTAGTTCTGGCAGTACTAAGTTAAGTCTGGCAGTACTAAGTTATGGTCTGGCAGTACTATAGTTAGTATGGTAGAAGTGGCAGTTAGTATTTATGTTAGTAATGGTCGTTATGTAGTTTTAAGTCTGTTTATGTAAAAGAATAGAGGTAATAGTTATCTTAGAGATATTTTAGGAGATATCTTAGGAAAGGATATGCATTATCCTTTCACACATTTTCTGTAAAAGCCTTTTCTAGGGTTCCTTGGTTGTATAAAAGGAACCCTAACGGAATAGAGTTTCATATATGTAATAGAGGCATTGAAGCTAATGAAATCATAGCAAATTAGTATATTGTTCTTCTTAATTCCTTGTGTTAAGATTCGCAATAGATCTTGATAGTCATGTCAGTGTCTCTCACAATAGTTGATTTTGGTTTTATTCAAGTTAGCTATCTTGTTTACAAAGGGGCTTATAGATCAAGACACAAGGACCTACAAGTGGAATCAGAGCCAATAGAGGGACTCTGAGTAAGAAGAATCACTAGAATCACAAACAAACACTCTCCTATAATTCTTTACAAAATGTCTCAACCTGCTAATGATGAGTTCTCACAAATCTCAGGATGATTGATAGCATCAAAACCATGAGATTGCATCAGACCTGGTGTTGCACCTAAACAAAAACCAATAGGTGATTCTCAAACAAACTGATATCTTAAATATCAAACTATCAATTCTGAAGAAGGAGGCGTTGATATCATGGGCTTATGGAGATGGAGGCATTACTAGAGTACATTGCAAGGATGCTTGGAGGTAATTCAAAATGGAAAACTACAAGAATGAGATTTCAATGAAAGGATGGTGTATTCGAATACTTCCACCAGTAACTGCTGCAGAAATTCAAGCTGTTGAAAAGGAAAGGAAGGCTAAGAATATCTTGTTCATGGCCATTCCCAAGGAACATATGAGAAGATTTCATGGAATGGATGATGCAAAAGAAATTTGGGAAGCCATCAGAACTAGGTTTGGTGGTAATGCAAATTCAAAGAAAATACAGAAGGCTGTTTTCAAACAACAGTTTGAAGCATTTACAATATCCAGTTTAGAAGGGTTAGAAAAAGGATATGACATATTCCAACAATTACTTTCTCAGTTGGAAACTCATGGTGCTAAAGTATCAACTGAGGGTGCAAATTATAAGTTTCTCAGATCTTTGCCCCCAACATGGTCCAATCTGGCAATGACAATGAGAACTAAACCAGATGTTAACACTTTATCTATGATGGATTTGTACAATAACCTTAGCGTTTTGGAGCGTAGGAAATACAGGTGCCTCAAATACATCATTCAAGTGCTCAAAATGTTGTTTTGTTTCACCAAAGCAACAGCTTAGCACTAATAAGGTTTAAGTTGGTTTTATGGTGCTACAGTACTGCACTCTTCTACTTCTTCAACCAATTATCCTGAAACAGAAGTTCTTGCTGGTTTTGCATGTATGAAGTCCTTAATTCCCTCTTTGCCAAAACAATTCAGAAGGACTAGGACTAGCTTCTATGAAGACCTGGAAAAAATTGATGACTGCAACCCAACACCTCCCCCCCACCACCATTACATTGAAGAGCTATGAACATTAAACTGGCAGATATCAATGATCTGGCTATTGAATGAAGAAGTTCTATAAGATATCTAGAGGAGGGTTCGTGTGGATGAAACAACAACCTGTTGGTTTGACAAAAAGAAGCTTGAATGCTTCAATTCGTCACAAAACACTGGGTCACTTGCTAGGGATTGTACAGCCAAAAGGGGGACACATGATTGGAAAGAAGAGAGAGACCATTTTATCAAACACCAGAAGTGGGAAAGCAAGTGAAGAATCATATTAGGCTTGCTGGAATTGGATATGATGGTATTGTTCAATTGGGGAGAACATACTGAAGATGAAGAGAAAAATCATGCACTCATGGCTATCAGTTCCAGTAGTGGGTATATTTGTGTTCTCAAAACTTGCATTGATTCTACAATACCTTTAAAACACTGTTGTATATAAACAAATGAATCAGTTGGTGATCAAGAAGCACAAATACTTGCCTATGTCAAGTGTTAGAACTAGAGCTCAACTTGTTACTTTTCAAAACAGTGCAACTTCTTCTAATGGAAAAAGCTTACATTTCAAGGCATATGAAATATATGAAAAGATGAAAAGTTAATAAATTATAGGAGAATGATATGAAAGCTTTAAAAGAAAAAGGAACAATTTGCAGAAAAAACATTAGATTATGAAAGATCTTCAAGAATCTTTTGGAGATTAATTTAATTCTTGATTGAGTTTCAAATAGTAAAAAATTGGTTAGGGTTAAGAATAAAATCAAATGACGAGGTTCTAAGTTATGAGGAAGAAATGAATTTTTCAGTTTTTAAATTGTACAAAAGATGGACTCTTGGAAAACTTTGTACAGTTAGATTTATAAAAACTAATGATTTTTAAAAGGTGTTTCCAAATCCATAAGTGGAGATTATACTCCTAACCACAAGAGAAATTGATGAGTCTTTGTATGTTTATGTCCCCCCCCCCCCCGTAAAAAGGGGACCCCTAAGAGCCTGAACTCAGTGTATTCTGATGGATTTTTTTTTTTAGATCCAGTGAATGTTTACCTGTCTATCTAATGACAGGGCAAGATCTATTGGAATCTTCCTCTGTACTTTATGTTGATTCTGATATCTGAGATCTCAGTGTTACCTCCAGAAGTGTATGTTGTCTACAACCTATAACAACAATGAAAAAAGTGTGTCTGATCCTAAAATCAAAAGAGGTTGAAACCTAGTTAGGTTTCACACATATAATACTCCTAGACAAACCAATCAAATATCAAGAACACCTAAGTTATTAGGAAAGAATTAGAATTTATGATGGAATGAGAATTGGGTGAAGGTACTCTTTCTCAAAGAAGAAATGTTTTGTTTGTGGTAGTCTAAGTCATTGATCAATGATTGTGGTCCTATTTTGAAATAGAAATTGGCATGAAGAGGATGAGTTTAAGAAACAAAGTGGTTTTTATACTGGTTATGGGGTGACAAAAACATTATGAACTAATGCAAACAGGGTTAATCATGCTAATCAATTTGTTCCTAGATCAGTACAACTTAATGCTGGTAGGCCAAACATTAATTCTGTTAGGACTAATATTAATACTGGTAGGCCAAACATTAATTCTGATTAGGTACAGAATTTAATACTGGTAGGGACAAATGTTAATCCTGTTTAGGCCTAAGAGTTAATATTGGTAGTTTAATGTTATTACCTGTTGATACTAGACAGCCCAGTACCTACAAGACCTCAAATAGCTTTAGTATAAAGACCGCCGGTGAATATTTAATCAATGAAGGCATTTTTTCTAAAATCTCATTACCTGTAAGTTGACACATGTTAGATATACAGCAAGAAGAATGACTTGTATTCTCTTGCTGTATAGGGAAATTAGGGAATGTCTGTTAAGACCTCAGAAGGTGCAGGTTATAATTGGAGGAACTCTAAACCAAACTCTAATTGTGACAGTGGACCAACTTTTATTAGAACTGTGAATACTAAAGGTCTACAAGGCAAACCCAAGCCTGAAAAGGCCTGGGTCCCTAAGAGAAACTAATTTTCTCTTTTTCATGTGCAGGATCATCCACTGAAGAACATGGTAGATAGAGGTATTTTTTATAGTGGATGCTCAGGGCACATGACAGGTAATAAGGATCAACTGGAGGATTTTGAAGAATTCAATGAGGGATCTGTTACCTTTGGAGGTAGCAAAGGCTACATATCTGGTAAAGGAAAAATAAGAGTTGGTAATTTAGATTTTGATAGTGTGTCTTTTGTAAAAGAATTAGGGCATTTTAACCTTTTCTCAATATCACAAATATGTGATAAGCATCACAAGGTTCTTTTTACTGAAACTGAATGTCTTGTTGTGTCTTCTGACTTTAAGATGCCTGATGAAAATCAGATACTTCTAAAGGTCCCTAGACATCACAATATGTACAGTTTTGATATGAAGACACCTACTCCTGCAAAAGGTTTTGTCTGTTTGATTGCGAAAGCCACATCTGATGATTCTAAATTGTGGCACAGAAGGTTAGGTCATATCAATTTTAAAAACCTAAACAAACTTGTGAAGGGAAACCTTGTAAGAGGTCTACCTTATAAGGTTTTCAAAAATGACCATACATGTGTTGCCTGCCATAAAGGTAAACAACACAGAGCCTCCTGTAAGGCTAAGTTAGAAAGATTAATCACTGAGCCATTACACACCTTGCATATGGATCTTTTTGCTCTTACTTCTGTAAAAAGCATTAATCATGCAAGTTATTGCCTTGTAATTACTAATGATTGTACCCGATTTAGTTGGGTATTCTTTTTATTTGATCCCACACCTTGATCGATTCTTTACGTAGTAAAGTGTTTGTTACCTTGGAAGAATCCAAAATAACAAAGATTG
This sequence comes from Tanacetum coccineum, assembly GCA_026074375.1. Taxonomy (NCBI): domain Eukaryota; kingdom Viridiplantae; phylum Streptophyta; class Magnoliopsida; order Asterales; family Asteraceae; genus Tanacetum; species Tanacetum coccineum. The sequence goes on from BQNB010119070.1 coordinate 20,878, forward strand.
AG